>JAPMUY010009486.1:0-2500 GCA_026901105.3 Galaxias olidus
CCCCCCCCCCCCCCCCCCCCCCGATGGGTCAGTGTCTGTCTGTAAGGCGTCAGGGTGTGTGTCTTGTGTCTGTCTCGCTCTGACAGTGGAGCGGCACCAGCGCCTCCAGTCCAGCCTGCTGTAGAGCTGTCTGGGGCCCGGGCAGTCTGAATCATGGCGCTTCCCAAGTTAATAAAAGCCTTCATCGAGGCGCTCATAAATCTCCTCTTCGTCTTTGTCCGCGTCCGCCCGGCTGAATGCCTTATATCATCGTGTGGCATGGCACTTATTTTTTTTTACCTAGTTCCTGCCATTATTGTGCTAGGTTATTGAAGTGTGATGTTATCGTAACCTGTGACATTCAGCAAAACACACTCGAGCACATGCAGGTATAAAAACAATGGGGTGGAATGGAAAGAGTCACTCACACACACATAGACAGACTGCCGACACACACACACACACACACTGGGAGGCGGAAACATCTGTTGTTAGTCTGCCGTCAGGCCCAGATGGACCGCGGGGCTGGCGTGTTGACGACAGATACGCCACACATCAAACGGGCCAACAAGCCCAGAGCCACCGTCTTGGGCTCAGAGGTGAAGGGGTTAACAGGCTAGGCCAATGTCTAATCATTATCTGCCCTGGGAAGTCGTTACCAAATTAATTTATGGCATACATTAGCCAGATTTGGGTCGTTGGAACAGGAGCTGGGGGCTGAGTCTTGAGGCTCCCTAAGGTGTGTTGTAGTTACAGGAGGAAAGGTCGTTGCTTACTGTGTGCTTGATGTATAATATGTATGTTTGTCTGATGTCTCTGTGTGTGTGTGTGTGTGTGTGTGTGTGTGTGTGTGTGTGTGTGTGTGTGTGTGTGTGTGTGTGTGTGTGTGTGTGTGTGTGTGTGTGTGTGTGTGTGTGTGTGTGTGTGAGAGAGGAGAGAGAGGGGGTGTTTGAAGGACACGGGCTCACATGGTCCACATCAAAGTACGGCATATGAATTTGAAGCTCAAATTGGAATGAATTTGTGGATCAGTTCTTCACATCCGAAATCATCTGAAGTCAAGAGGTGTTATTAAACTCTCGTTTTTTTCAGTCGCTGTCGGGAGTTTCCCAGAAGTCTCATTAAAGACAGACACACACGCTGAACCACACCTGCTGTCTCTCCCACACCCTCCCCCCGTACCTCAGTACACCTGCTGACAACCTCATTCTCATCTCCATCACCAAACCTCCTGTGACGAGCGTGCCTCGCAGGTTTATTGAAGCCAACGGGCTTGGGGTTGGTTCGTAGGGATAATAGTCCCGTTGACGGCTGTATTTTGAGACCGACAGACAATAGCGTGTCTCCACACCCCGTGCGTCTCGCGCCTTCCTGTTGATTGCCTGAGTGTGTCAGTGATAAAGGGGCGCGAGGACAACACAGAGCGCTTTGTGTTCTGAAATGGGCTTGTTTGGGTTAATTAGTGGAGTCTCGTTTCAGGTTGTCAACGTTCACATCAGAGACTTGTAATTAGCTGGCTGCTGTGGCAAAAAAAAACATGGAAATAGTCGCATTTGTCCATGTGAAGCCCGTGCTGCTTCCATGCTATTACATTTTGAGTCGTTAGCCGAGTCTCTGCTCAAATGTTTTAGTTCTTTCAGTGGAAATGTGTGCGTTTCCGTGGAAATGTGTGTGTGTGTGTGTGTGTGTGTGTGTGTATACGTGTCACGCTCGCCTGTCTAGTTGTCTATCGCCGTCCGTGGGGTCTACGCCGTCTTGTCAGCCTCACGATGTTGACGACTTAGCTGTGCCTTTGTAGTGGGAGGTCAAAGGTTTAATCCACCTGGTTGGCCCCACGTCTCTGTTTGTCATGGGGGCCTTAGGAGCATTGATCAGAGCGGGCGGCGCCAGGCATCGTGTGGAAGAGGAAGCAGGTCACAGCCAACGCTGATTAGAGAAAGACGTCCGTTGGAGGAGCAGCAGCCCTGAAGGGAAACGCCGGAGAATTGATAATGAGACTCATGGAGGGTCCGTCAGGTCCTCGCTCCCTCTCACTCCCGCGCTTAAATAACGTGTCTCTCTTATTGCCTCGCATTTCGAGGGGGCTAATCTAATGCAATTATCCCCCCCCCTCCCACACCCCCCCCCCCCCCCCCCCCCACACCCCCACCACCACCTTCCTCTGTTGGCCCAACCTAATGGCGACGTCTCACATCCCGAGTGCTAATACGAGCTCATAACTTTTGTCAGTTATTGCTTGTAACGGATGCTTCCCCCATATCGCATATGAAAGCCTATTCCCTCACCGTGCCTGCTTACCTTTGTGAGGATGATGATGAAGACGGATGAAGGCCTTGTGGATCGGGCCGTTAGGGCCTTGGTTCAGCCTCCTACCGGCTCCTAGCTCATCCGGCGGCCCGGAGACTTTCCCTCGTTTGACCTTCCCGTTGGCATTTACAGCGTGGCCTTGACAACAAGGGAGTGCCTCTCCGGGATGATTGGCTTTGTGGCTGGCGGCTAATGAGCAGGGTAAAGGCCTTGG
>JAPMUY010009488.1:0-11769 GCA_026901105.3 Galaxias olidus
CAGACTGCTTAATGCCCAGCATCATCAACTCCAACACAACAACCCTCCAGAGACAGGAGAGATTCATGCATCAGAAATGATGAGGTGATCTTACGAGATGCACCTCCTCGCTGACCATCACCGACATTTTATACACACCCATGTTGAAGGTAAAACCCCTTTCAACGGCTCTCGAATCATAAACAATCACATGACTCTCATGCTCTTCATCCTTCACACACATTCAGGACGCAGCACACTTGTGCTTTTAGCTAGGCAAATAGGTAAGATGAGGTTATGCATTTTTGTATTGCAAGAAACCATCATTTGACTTTAGAAAAGGTCATCCATGCTTTTATTTCCTCCAGACTCAACTATTGTAATGCCCTTTATTCTGGAATCAGCAAGCGAAACATCCAAAGATTGTAATTGATTGAAAACGCTGCTGCCAGGTTTTTAACTCGTACTAGAAGAGGAGACCACATCACACCTATTCTTGAAGCCCTTCATTGGTTACCAGTGAGCTTTAGAATTGATTTTAGGAATTTACAGCAAGTGTTCAAAGCCTTGAATCATTTGGCACCTGCCTATATCGGCGATCTGCTTTTACCGTACAAACCCAATTGCCGCATGAGATCCTCCAGCAGGGCCCTTTTAATAGTTCCAAAATCCAAATTCTGCAGCAAGGGTGACCGGGTTTTGCTGTTCAAGTCCCTAAGCTTTGGAACTCCCTGCCTAAAAATTTCAGGCAGGTCACTTCAGTTTCCTCTGAAATCACTTCTTGAAACTCACTTTTATCTTAAAGCTTTCTCTTAACCACCGCCTTTTATTTTGGTTTTCAGTTTATTTTTAGTTATTTGAATTACCTGATTTTACAGTGTGATTTAAGTGTCCCCTCCGAGAATCGCCACCTTAACGTGGTCGAGGGGTTTCAGTGTCCCTGTGATCCTGGGAGCTGTGTTGTCGTGGGCAGTAGCCCCTGGTAGGGTCTCCCATGGCAAATTGGTCCCAGGGGAGGGTCCAGACTAAGCGCGATTCAAAGACCCCAATGAAGCGGAACAAACGACACTGTGGCACCTTGCCCGGAATAGGGAAACCGGGGCTACCCCCTGGAGCCAGACCCGGGGGGGATGCTCGCCGGTGAGCGTCTGGTGGCCGGGCCTTGACCCATGTGGCCCAGTTGGGCACAGCCCAAAGAAACAACATGGAGCCGCCGCCCTGAGGGCCCACCACCTGCAGGGATAGACATCGGGGTCGGGTGCAATTCCAATCGGGTTGCAGGCATAGGTGGTGACCTAGGCGTGCTGATCCCTGGCATCGTAGACTGGTTCTAGGGACGTGGAATGTCACCTCTCTGGTGGGAAAGGAACCGGAGCTAGTGCGGGAGGTGGAGCAGTACCAACTAGACATAGTTGGGCTCAACTCTACGCATAGCACTGGTTCTGGAACCCAAGTCCTGGAGTGGGGCTGGACTCTTTTCTTTCCGGAGTCGCCCAGGGTGAGAGGCGCCGGGCAGGTGTGGGGACTCTTACAAGTCCCCGGCTGGGTGCCACTGTATTGGAGTTTTCCCCGGTGAACGAGAGGGTCGCCTCTTTGCGACTGCGAGTCGCTGGGGGGAAGGCTCTGACTGTTGTTTGTGCTTATGCACCAAATGGCAGTTCAGAGTATCCGGCCTTCTCGGAGTCGCTGGGTGGGGTCCTGTAAAGGGTACCATGATTCTATAGTTCTGCTGAGGGGACTTCAACGACCATGTGGGTAACGATGGAGAAACCTGGAGAGGGGTGATTGGGAGGAATGGCATGCCCAATCTGAACCAGAGTGGTGCTTTGTTGTTAGACTTCTGTGCTAGGCATGGATTGTCCATAACGAACACCATGTTCGAGCATAGGGAGGTTCATAAGTGTACCTGGTACCAGAGCACCCTAGGCCGCAGATCGATGATCGACTTAGTGGTCGTATTGTCAGACCTGCGGCCGTATGTCTTGGACACTCTGGTAAAAAGAGGAGCTGAGCTGTCAACTGATCACCACCTGGTGGTGAGTTGGATCAGATGGTGGGGGAGGCTGCCGGACAGACTCGGTAAACCCAAACGTGTAGTGAGGGTGAATTGGGAACGTTTGGCTGAGGACCCTGTCCGTGAGGTCTTAAACTCCCACCTCCGGAAGAACTTCTCGTGCATCCCCGGGGAGGTTGGGAACACTGATTCCAAGATGACCATGTTCAAAAACTCCATTGTGGAAGCGGCTGCTAGGAGTTGTGGTCAGAAGGTCATCGGTGCTTGTCGTGGCAGCAACCAAGGAACCCGCTGGTGGACACCAGCGGTAAAGGAAGCCGTCAGACTGAAGAAGGAGGCCTTTCGGGCTTGGTACCGGGCGGCCCAAAGGGCTGCAGCTTCGGTAGTCAAAGAAGCAAAAACCAGGGTGTGGGAGGAGTTCGGGGAGGCTATAGAGAAGGACTTTCGGTTGGCCTCAAGGAAGTTCTGGCAAACCGTTAGACGGCTCAGAAAGGGAAAGCAGGGATTGGCCCAGGCTCTGTTGAGCAGGGGAGGAGAACTGCTGACCCGGACTAGGGGTATCGTCGGGCGGTGGAAGGAGCACTTTGAGGAACTTCTTAATCCCGCCAACACGTCCTCTGTGGAGGAGGCAGAGTTCGAAGACTCGGGGGAAGTCTCAGCCATATCCCTGGCAGAGGTCACTGAGGTAGTTGGGAAGCTCCTCAGCGGCAAGGCGCCAGGTGTGGATGAGATACGCCCCGAGATGCTGAAGGCCAAAAGAATGAGGTTGCGAATACAAGAAGCTGAAATGAGTTTCCTCCTAAGGGTGGCTGGGCTCAGCCTTAGGACTTAAGGTAAGGAGTTCGGTCATCCGGAGGGAGCTCAGAGAAAAGCCGCTGCTCCTTCGCGTCGAAAGTAGCCAGATGAGGTGGTTTGAGCATCTGATAATGATGCCTCCTGGGCGCCTTCCTTTGGAGGTTTTCCGGATACGCCCCACTGGTAGGAGACCACGGGGTAGACCCACGACACGCTGGAGAGATTATATCTCATCTGGCCTGGGAACGCTTCGGGATCCCCCAGGAATCGTTGCTGAGGAGAAGGGCATCTGGACTACCCTGCTAAGCCTGCTGCCACCGCGACCCGGCTACAGAAAAGCGGAGGAAAATGGATGGATAATCCATATACATTTTCTATCCAGAGCTGTATGCATTCCTTTACAGTTGGTTCAAAAACAAATCTAATATTTAAATACAAGAAAATTTGTCGAGAAAATATAAAAAATGTTGTACGTTTATAAAATTAGCCCAGGCATATATAATTGCAAAAGCTCATCATAACATTTTTCTTATATATCTGTTGTAATTTTATTATTGTTGGCTTTGTTCTATTTTCATAGCATTATAATTGTCTTTTGACTAAGGCCTAATGGCAGTGCCGAAAAGAAACAAAAAAGAAAACCTACGTCATTTTACATGTGAGTGTATGAAGTTTACAAAGTGTGTCCTGAGCATGCGTATGAGATAGAGACTGTGAATCTGGTTATCTGGTCACGTGGGGCTTGTTATAAAACATCTTCCTGCTAGTGCTGTGAAGTATTTGAATAATCCTCTGTGTGAGGTTTGTCTACTTCAATAGGACATTATCTACACCACTGAAATTGAGAAGCTGATTGTGTAGCCATAACAAGGTTTGTGCACAGTGTACTGTAGAGTAGTATGAACTGACTACTGTTGTAAAGTTGAGTGCTATGTGATTCATATATTTTCGTTTTATAATACCTTTAATATATTTTTTTGTAAATTTGTCATATCTCAGTCTTCCTAGCAGGATGGAGGCACTGCTTTGCTATGAGGGCAGAAATGGGTCTTGTTTAAAGACAGTGTATCCATTAACAATCCGGATTCTTCTATATGTGATTCTGGGGGCCGTCTCAGTCCTTACAGTGTTTGGGAACCTTCTCGTCATCATCACTGTTGCTCACTTCAAACAGCTTCACACTCCAACTAACTATCTTGTCTTGTCTCTGGCTGTAGCTGACTTATTACTGGGGACAGTGGTCATGTTTCCTAACATGGTTCAATGTGTGGAAACCTGCTGGTATTTTGGAGAATTATTCTGTAAAATCTTTAATAGTGCAATTGTTCTGTTTGGTACTGCCTCCATTATAAATTTGTCTTTTATTTCTATTGAACGATACTATGCAGTGTGTCACCCGATGCAATATATAAGAAAGATAACTGTTCATACTACTCTGATCATGATCTTGGTTAGCTGGGGTGTTTCTGCTCTTGTGGGCTTTGGGATGATCTTTCTGCAGCTTAATATTTTGGGAATTGAAGAATTTTACTATGCTCATGTTGCATGCGAAGGAAGGTGTATTTTATTTCTAAGTAAAGGATCAAGCACAGTGTCATCAATGCTTTCGTTTTACATACCAGGAATCATTATGCTTAGTGTATACCTAAAGATCTTCTTAGTAGCAAAAAGGCAAGCACGCAGGATACACAATACAAAGTGTCTGAGCTCCGCAAGAGCTTTGGAAAAGTCCCAGAGTAAAGCCACAAAAACGCTTGCTATCATCATGGGAGTTTTTCTTTTTCTCTGGACTCCCTTTTTCTTGTGTAATGTTATAGATCCATTTATCAGTTATTCCACACCCTCTGGTTTGTTTACAACACTTCTGTGGGTTGGTTTCCTGAATTCTACTGTGAATCCTTTGGTTTATGCATTTTTTTACAGTTGGTTTAGAAAGGCATTAATTATGTTTATATCGGGTAAAATCTTTCATTCTGATTCTTCAGAGACTAAATTATTTTCTGAATAAATATTTCTGAGAGCATTGGTAAACACTTTGGAATTGAATTGACTGTTAGTCAATTATGTTAGTTATACAAAAAAATATGTTAACATACCCACCTGAAAAACAAATGTGTGTAAATAAGTAGTTTTGAATATGTTTAAATTGTATTGTTGTGTTTTTCACTCATGATAAATGCTGATAGTAGAACTGCAGCTAAACTGTTAACCTGAATTCACTTGGATTGTCGTTTCTCAATTTCTTTGACAACATCTTTAAGTCCATTCAAGTAATCTATGGCAGGGCTTACTTTTTTAGTAAGGTAGCACATCTCTGCCCTGTGAGGAAATTTTCAAAATGACTTCCCTAACAACAGTGGTTAGTATGGCTGGGTCAGAGATCCATTCAGTGCAGCAGCACCTGTTGCTGATTCCACTTCCTCTTAGGAGGACCAACTCGTCATGAGTCCGGACTCCAGTCTGAGGCTACAGTTCACATCCCAGTCGTCTCAGTGAATAGAGGGCCAATATTTGTGAGATGGGGTTCTGCTGCTTCCTCATGGAAGACCAAGAAAAACTGCAGCACTGATGACTTTATCTTGTTTTTGCAAATCTTCTCAAAAAGCATACAGAAATTCAGCAAACTATTAATATTATTGAACAAAGTGTAGTCATAAACCTGAATGAATACATTCATGCCAGTACATGTGTTCATGTATTTTTTCATAATTGAACAGGGACATTGTTACATAAAGCTGAAAGAAAGAATTTAGTTAATGTTTTTGTTTGTCGTTTAATTCAACAAATTCTTTGTTTTTGATCAAACGTTTGACCACCTTTTTTTACCATTATTGAACATAAACTGCCAACATTTTGCAACACCACTGCTTAGCATTCATAGAAAAGGAATCGGATTATGATGGGGGGCAAAACATGTATATTTTGTAAAGAGGGGCCTGACCAAAAAGCAAAGGTTTGAGAACTAATGATCTAAAGAAACTGCTGCTGGCCTGTTCTTGACTAATTTCTCAGTAAGTGGATAGTAGCAATATTCATATACAAACAGTTTTATTCTAACATCTAACTTGAGCAGTTTAATCTGACTTGGGCCTCTGATGGAAATTAGTTTACAGTGTTAATGAACCAAGGAAACGTCAAGCCAAGGTATTGAAAAAAAAAAAAAACTTTTGTAATTTAAACATCACTTTTTTTCAAAAACCGTTCCAACATCTAGAATACATGATGCACGTTCTCATTGTAATAACGATAATATGAATATGAATTAGATAGTCCTACAGCCTAAGTCTCTTTGTCTGACCTGTCATGTAACTTGCTTGCAAAACTAAGAGGCAGTCGGGGACCTCAGTCATGCACAAACAAGTTTACCTCACAGACATGCATAGCAAACTGGAATGCCTAAATGTTTAACGAAGGTTATGATTCATTGTGATATGATAAATCCTATGATAATTTTCATATGACAATAATTATGACACGAAGTTGACGCAACTCTTACAATTAACCGTTTACAATTAATGTAATTTTAAAGTAAATGGTGACCTCATTCAATCATATGTGAGTGGGATAACTGAATTGTACAGAGAGCAGGTTATAATCAGCATCTTACTTTAAAAAGTGGTCATCACTTTTGCAGGTATGTTTTCTCTTCTAATAACTTTGTGTTATATTAGACACTTTTGTAAACCAACTGCAAGAGAATGCATACACCTCTGGGTGAAGAAAGGATTTGGTTAGGACTAAGAGTTTTTTAAACAATATCACAAGACATATAGACAGCTAAAATTAAAAAAGCATTTTAATTTCAGATCTTGATTTTTCTTTTCAGCCTTAAGTAACAGACTCCTTACAACATATTGTAAACGTACATCAATAAAATTATCCCAGGCACATACAACTGCAAAAGCTCATCATTACATTTTTCTTATACATTGGTTGTCATTTTATTACTGTAGGCTTGCTATATATTCTAGCATTATAATTCATCATCATCATCATCATCATCATCATCATATAATAATATATATCATATCACAATAGTACGGTGGCCCTGAGATGCCAAACACACTCCAACTTAAGAAAACACATGCAAATAGACAAAACACAAGCAAATTAAAAAAACATCTACATCAATTTGACAACACATGCGCAGCATTTAGAAAATGCGCTGCAAATTCAGATCACACAACACATTACAGAAACACGCTGCAAATACAAAAACACAGCACATTACAGAAATGCTCTACAAATACAGAAAACACAACAGAAATGCGCAGCAAATACAGAAAACAACACATTACAGAAATGCGCTGCAAATCCAGACAATACATCAGAGGCCCTTTTTTTCTTGTGTTATACTTGTCACAATGTGTTGCGTTGTCTGGATTTGCAGCAAATTTCTGTCATGTGTTGTGTTGTCTGAATTTGCAGAGCGTTTTCTAGATGCTGCACATGTGTTGTCAAATTGATGTGATGTTTTCTTAATTTGTTTGTGTTTTGTCTATTTGCATGTGTTTTCTTAAGTTGCAGTGCGTTTGGCCTCTCAGGGCAACCGTACAATAGTCATAATCATTGTTAAACAATTAACTATAGTGTTAATTAATGAAGTCATCTTGTTTTATCTTTACAGAATTCAAATATGAAAACTAAACGAAGTTACGGAAACTCTGCCTTTAAAAACACTTTCTCCAACTGAGAAAACATTCCAGTGTGCTCTCAGTCATAACCATTCTGTGACATAATATGACATCCCATTCTGATGTTAAAGCCACTAGATGTTTGTTGATATCATCAACATTTTCATTTTTCTCTCACCTCAACAATAAACCACAAACTATTAAAGGCCTACAAAGGCAAGTGTTACTAAGGACTCGCATGTGATAAAAGTAGTGTTATTTTAATCTAACACTATGTTTACATTAACAGTAAAGCCTTGTACACTTAATGATATAACACTGTCATGTTTTCGAACTTTTGTTTTTTGGTCAGGCCCCCCTTTAAAAAATATGTCCATATGTTTTGCCCCCCATCATAATCCAATTCCTTTTCTATGAATGCTGAGCAGTGGTGTTTCAAAACGTTCGCAGTTATTGATGTTCAATAAGGGAGAAAAAAGTGGTCAAACGTTTTATTAAAAACAAGGCATTTGTTGAATTAAACAAAAACATTAACTAAATTCTTTCTTTCAGCTTTGTTACAACAATGTCCCTGTTCAAATATGAAAAAAAGTAAAGAAATATATGAACACATGTACATGTGCATGCATTCTTTCAGGTTTATGACTATATTTAGTTTAATGATGTTTCATAATATTAATTAAGCATAATTTCTGTAGGCTTTTTAAGAAGATTTGCAAAAACAAGATAAAGTCATTAGTGCTGCAGTTTTTCTTTGTCTTCCATGAGGAAGCAGCAGAACCCCATCTCACACAAATATTGATCTCAGACCCAGCCATACTAACCACTGTTGCAGGGGAAGCCAATTTGAAAATGTCCTCACAGGACAGAGATGTGCTACCTGAAACATAGGGCAGGTTTCGTTAGATGAACATGAGACATTTGTACATATTTCCCTTAGCCTACAAATTTTTTGGTCTGTATATATGAATTGTATGTGAGATATGCCGTTTGTAAAAAACATTTTGCGTTTGTTTGCAGAAATATTTTGTACAATATACAACTACCTGGAAACCGATGGATTGTCTACTCCAAGTAGGGAATGAGTCTTTACCCCAAGTGAAGGAGTTCAAGTATCTCGGGGTCTTGTTCTCGAGTGAGGGGAAAATGGAACGAGAGATGGGCCGGAGAATTGGAGCAGCGGGTGCGGTGTTGCAGTCGCTTTATCGCACCGTTGTGACGAAGACAGAGCTGAGCCAGAAGGCAAAGCTCTCAATCTACCGGTCTATCTTCATTCCTACTCTCACCTATGGTCATGAAGGGTGGGTCATGACCGAAAGAACGAGATCGCGGATGCAAGCGGCGGAAATGAGTTTCCTCCGGAGTGTGGCTGGCATCTCCCTTAGGGATAGGGTGAGAAGTTCAGCCATTCGTGAGGGACTCGGAGTAGAGCCGCTGCTTCTTTGCGTAGAAAGGAGCCAGTTGAGGTGGTTCGGGCATCTAGTAAGGATGCCACCTGGCCGCCTCCCTAGGGAGGTGTTCCAGGCACGTCCAGCTGGGCGGAGGCCGCGGGGCAGACCTAGGACCAGGTGGAGGGATTATATCTCCACACTGGCCTGGGAACGCCTTGGAATCCCCCAGTCAGAGCTGGTTAATGTGGCCCGGGAAAGGGAAGTTTGGGATGCCCTGCTGGAACTGCTACCTCCGCGACCCGACCCCGGACAAAGCGGATGAAGATGATGATGACAACTACCTGATTTTCTGCACAAATATTGTAAAGGAAAATATACATTGCATTCTTTCATCCCCAAATCTCCCACTTCAAGCTAATCTAAAGACGTTTTGTATTTAATATTAGGCTATTTGCTAAACCTTTATAATTTCTTCCTAATCCATGTACATTTTGGTAATGTGATTTTGAAAGAAATTGGTCGAGCTAAAAAAAGTAAGCCCTAACATAGATTACTGGATTGGATTTAAAAATGTTGTCAAATAAATTGAGAAACGAAAATCCAAGTAAATTCAGGTTAACAGTTTAGCTGCAGTTCTACTATCAGCATTTATCATGACTGAAAAACAACAATAAAATCTAACCATGTTCAAAACTATTTATTTACGCACATTTGTTTTTCAGCTGGGTATGTTAACATAGTTTTGCAAAACTAACAGAATTGACTAACAGTCAATTCATTCCCAACGTGTTTACCAATATTTTCAGAAATATTCAGTCCGAAAATAATGTAGTCTCTGAAGAGTCAGAATGAAAGATTTTTCCTGAAATAAACAACATTAATGCCTTCTTAAACCCACTGTAAAAAAATGCATACACCAAAGGATTCACAGTAGAATTCAGGAAACCAACCCACAGAAGTGTTGTAAACAAACCAGGGGGTGTGGAATAACTGATAAATGGATCTATAACATTGCACAAGAAAAAGGGAGTCCAGAGAAAAATAAAAACTCCCATGATGATAGCAAGCGTTTTTGTGGCTTTACTCTGGGACTTTTCCAAAGCTCTTGCAGAGCTCAGACACTTTGTTTTATGTATGCTGCGTGCTTGCCTTTTTGCAACTAAGAAGATCTTTTGGTATACACTAAGCATAATGATTCCTGCTATGTAAAAAGAAAACATTGATGACACTGTGCTTGATCCTTTACTTAAAAATAAAATACACCTCCCTTGGCATGCAACATGAGCATAGTAAAATTCTTCAATACCCAAAATATCAAGCTTTAGAAAGATCATTCCAAAGCCCACGAGGGCAGAAACACCCCAGCTAACCAAGATCATGATCAGAGTAGTATGAACAGTTATCTTTCTTATATATTGCATCGGGTGACACACTGCATAGTATCGTTCAATAGAAATAAAAGACAAATTTATAATGGAGGCAGTACTAAACAGAACAATTGCACTATTAAAGATTTTACAGAACAATTCTCCAAAATACCAGCAGGTTTCCACACATTGAACCATGCTGGGAAACATGACCAATATCCCCAGTAAGAGGTCAGCCACAGCCAGAGACAAGACAAGATAGTTAGTTGGAGTGTGAAGCTGTTTGAAGTGAGCAACAGTGATGATGACGAGAAGGCTCCCAAACACTGTAAGGACTGAGACGGCCCCCAGAATCACATATAGAAGAATCCGGATTGTTAATGGATACACTGTCTTTACACAAGACCCATTTCTGCCCTCATAGCAAAGCAGTGCCTCCATCCTGCTAGGAAGATTGAGATATGACAAAGTTACAAAAAATGCTTAAAATATCATTACAAATATTTGACTCAAAAAGCAATAAACTTTACAACAATAGTCAGTTAAAACTACTCTACTGTACACTGTGCACAAACTTTGTTATGGCTACACAATCAGCTTCTCAATTTCAGTGGTGTAGATAATGTCCTATTGAAGTAGACTAACCTCACACTGAGGATTATTAAATATTTCAGAGCACTAGCAGGAAGATGTTTTATAACAAGCCCCACATGACCAGATAACCAGATTCACATACTCTCTATCTCATATGCATGCTCAGGACACACTTTTGCTTCACAAAGTATTAAATGTAAAATTACTTTAGTTTTCTTAATTTTTTTTTTTTTTTTTTTACCTTGGCACTACCTTTGGGCCTTTGTCAAAAGTTCTTCCAGACATAGTGTGGCAAAGGACACAAATAATCTGCTATTTATGGTCGGGTCAGCCGGTGTGATGCTTTGTGGGTTATTAAAACAAATTTAAAAGCAATTATGCTCTCAAAATAATGTGTAGGTTTAAGATGATCGAAGTTGACAGAGAAACAGCTGGGATATATTACATTGTTCAGAGAACTTTGTCTTTTCAATGGAAACAATATCGATGTGTAGTGACATCAGTTAATAATAATAATAATTCATTTTATTTAGTTTTTGCTTTCAGATACCAAAGAGCTGCGACATTAAATTTGGTCAACAATTAATAACACAGAACGAACAACGAATGGACCGCCATCAAACACAACACTCAGTTCATGATACCACGGCAGCTAACTGCACCAGAACTGCTCACCCAACATATTACGTCTTGCTCACGCACATAGGACACACAGACCGACTCCAGTTGAATTGGCAGTGACTGGGGAATGTTTTTTTGATGGTGGGAGGAAACCGGAGTACCCGGAGGAAACCCAACAAATACGGGGAGAACATGCAAACTCCACACAGAAAGGCCCTTGGCTGAGTAGGGGTTTGAACCCAGGACCTTCTTGCTGTGAGGCAACAGTGCTAACCACTGAGCCACCGTGCTGCAGTTCCAAAACCTTTCTCTAGCAGTAGTTACCTTCGTTCTTATCCAATAATTGAACAGTTTAGGAATTCAATTCTTATATA
>JAPMUY010009490.1:0-67500 GCA_026901105.3 Galaxias olidus
GGGGAATACAATTGTTGACTAGTAATAAATTATTAGCGAGCAGGATGGACATTTTCAACATATGATTCAGTGAGCAATCCCAGGCCACACCCCCATTTAGCGCTTGCATTACGGAAGTTCATTTTTCTCATTGATGAATACAATAACTGTAGTTGAATACGATTTAAATCATTACACGATCCAACAGATTCCGACATTGTTTATTCAATTTTACAACATAGTCGATGGAAAAAAAAATTCTTCATCGCAAAAAAGTCTAGGGTACAAGTATGTGTACGTACCGAGTCTCATCGTAAAAAGAACTACAAAACCCCTACCACAAAGCGCTAAAATGCCACAGATCGTAGATCAGTTTTAAATGCCCATCAGTGATTGAGTGCTATATGGGGAGGCTGGAGCTCTAGACAGCCTGAGTCCCCTGTAGTATACTTATCGTCCAGTTGGTGGCGGTAATATGCTAATTCCAAAAAATTTATTTAATTAAAATGATTGTAGCCACAGTCCCCATGCCGTTTAGGACACTGACAGATAACCATATGCAGTCCAAACTTAAACGTAAACATTAATAACCGTCTGTACAATTAGCTTTACTTTGCGATTGTTTAGTGAATTAAAATAAACATATTAAGATATGAGATGAAGAATACTGCAGCGGTCGATACGTATGTACATTAATAACCCTGTTAATTAATTAATAACCGTTGACCATTTTTTTTACAGTATATTTAGCTTCACATTTAAATGTTTTTTTACATTTATATAGAAACGTTTAATTCAAATATGAGATGTGAAGTTTTCTTATTAAGATATGAGATATATATGCTGCACTGATTGTACAATGTAATGAAAAGCACTATGCTATTTATTAAAAAGGCTGCCTTAGTGTTTTAGCATATAGTTATATCCACTTATGTTTTTGTTTTTTTTAAACAGGAGCCAAGTGCAATTGAGTGATCCATGTAGGTTCAGTTCAGAATTTATACATAAACGTTCAATTAAAAATATATTACCCCTCAAGACATACAGTGTGATGATATGCACCATTGATTAAATATCTGCTGTACAACTCACTATTGTTTGTCATACATCTACAGAACAGAATTCTACATAGCATTTTACGAAGACAAACAATTCATCCCTTTCTGAAATGAAAAGGAAAAAAGAGAACTTTTTCGTGACCCATTTGGTATTTATTAAATCTTTATTTCCTCCTGGGGATTTAGATGCATGAATAGGCCTATTGTACATTTCTTTTTTGGTGTGTTCACACGTATCCAGCGTGTACTGAAATGATGCTCCTGAATCAATGTGGAGTAAGTTTCTATGCGGTGTAAACGGGGTCAGAGGAATATCTTACCCGAAGAAGCCATCTCATGTATGTGAGCTAGAGACAAATAGCAGAACATGGAAAATATAAATACATATAAAAAAGGACTGAGGGTTAAAGAGATAGCTAAGGACAGAGGAGGTTGGAAAGGTCTATGTATAGGCAGGACAAACGCGTTTTCAAATAAAAAAAAAACGCGTAATTAGACAGTCAATTTGTACGATGTTTTGTTATTTGGTAAACGTTTTGTAAAAAAAAAAAAAATTAATAAATTGTCAGTTTTTCTATAAGTGACAGTTTTAGTGTCGAAAAAAGGTTTTTACATTTTACGCGTTGTTACTTCCGTGTCGCCAACCGTTGTCAATAGGCATAAACGTCATACGGCCGACTTTGACCTTACTGAAGTGCTAAACCGTTAGCAAAACAATGGATATTTTGCGATAGTTAGATGGTGAAACAGATTGTCTTTAAAGTTTATATAATTGTTTTTCTAAATTAAGGATACAAAATTGAAAACGTGTTCTTGGAAAACAGCAATATCATCAGGACTGTGGTTTTATGTTGCGGTCACAGAGCTCTAAAATTCAACAACTGTTAAAACTGCGTGTGTAGCCTGGTCTGTTAGCAGTCACACTTGTATGTCAATCGTACTTGTAGACCATATGTAAAAAAAAGTTTCATAACATCAGTTAAAAATATATCTCTAGACAATAAGGCAATTTAGTTTCTAATTGTATTATTAAAATGGTTATTACACGGTAAACCTATGTCCAGATTGTCCAAAGATATCTTACGTTCACTCATTGGCATTAAAGCTTAGCTTTACGAATTAATTATATAATATAGCATAGCACCTTATGTGTAGATATATGAAATTGACATACAGATAAGTTTGTTTAAAAAAACATTTGTATTAGTGGTCTCATCTCTTGGCTGCTCTGCAACCTGAAAAACATACAACTAAATCAGTCGTAGTGGTAAATACATTTTGTTTCATTTTTCTTAATGAGGAATGTTGCACCTATTTCTCTTGCTCAGGTAACAGCTGTGGTTTCACAAAATGGAGATACATTGTGCATTTTAGTTTGGGCACCTATTTATACATGTGCTTTACAGTTTGACCTATCATATCTGCTGCACTGACAGATACTAACTCTACAACTCCATGTAAACATTATGGCCTTAAATGCAGCCACCACAAGTCATTGTCCCCCTCATATTTAAGATGGAAACTAAATCTAGTCGGCCTGTCTAGGATATATATCCATCCAGCTGTTTATAATCTACAACTGGGTCCTGCACCAAACCTTCCCTGCTTCCTCTTTATCAAAAGCATGCCTCCTTATTTTCTTGCCTATAAGATGTTCAGGTACCTGCACTAAAGGTAATGTAACCATGCTTAAACCCTGCTCTCACCCTTCCTTTGTCTAACAGTAGTCTGCTGCTTCACTGCCAGGCTGAGGAAATTACTTTTCGCCTGTGACACAACATCTGATGGGGCATACCCAAACTCCCTCTCTTCCTCAGTGTCAGCAGCTCTCTGATTAATATGCAAGGCTCGGGACAATAAACAACAACTAAAAAGCTTATTTCATGTGCTGGATAGGGCAAGGTAGTTTCTAAACAACTGATCACATTCCTAAGTCTTTAATGCACTAGAAAACCGATGACATATAATAATTGTTGGCTATATTTAGAAAGTTTTATCCTTCATGTAGAACTTCTTTTAAATTATTGAGGTAAAACTTAAGTATACGGTAACTCAAGGCAAGCTCATACAGCTACTACCCTCACTGAAATAGGCTAAGTCCTACTGCTGTTCCCACCCCCCACATTTTGCCCAATAATATTAATATGGTAGATGTAACATTACTATCCATTTCTCATCAAAATGGCATAGCCATAGCTGTTAAGTTGCATTGCAGTCTATATCCTTCATATGTCTGAACAACATTGGTGAGAGTGCAATCAATTGCTTATTCTGTTTGATTATTCCCTTCAAGTAGGGACTGAGTCTTTACCCCAAGTGAAGGAGTTCAAGTATCTCGGTGTCTTGTTCTCGAGTGAGGGGGAAATGGAACGAGAGATGGGCCGGAGAATTGGAGCAGCGGGTGCGGTGTTGCAGTCGCTTTATCGCACCGTTGTGACGAAGAGAGAGCTGACCCAGAAGGCAAAGCTCTCAATCTACCGGTCTATCTTCGTTCCTACTCTCACCTATGGTCATGAAGGGTGGGTCATGACCGAAAGAGCGAGATCGTGGATACAAGCGGCGGAAATGAGTTTCCTCCGGAGGGTGGCTGGCATCTCCCTTAGGGATAGGGTGAGAAGTTCAGCCATTCGTGAGGGACTCGGAGTAGAGCCGCTGCTTCTTTGCGTAGAAAGGAGCCAGTTAAGGTGGTTCGGGCATCTAGTAAGGATGCCACCTGGCCGCCTCCCTAGGGAGGTGTTCCAGGCAAGTCCAGCTGGGCGGAGGCCGCGGGGCAGACCTAGGACCAGGTGGAGGGATTATATCTCCACACTGGCCTGGGAACGCCTTGGAATCCCCCAGTCAGAGCTGGTTAATGTGGCCCGGGAAAGGGAAGTTTGGGATGCCCTGCTGGAACTGCTACCTCCGCGACCCGACCCCGGACAAAGCGGATTAAGATTAATTAGATTGTCCTAGACAAATCTAGTTGTGTGCCTATAGGCTGCAAGAGCTTGTAGACTTCCTTTCGGCAAGACCACACCATTTTGTTATCTGTAAAGAAAATAGTAGACTGTATCATTAAATGCCATTTTGAGGGCCAACTAATTTCTCATAAAGAGCATAGCATACCCTTGACGACATTAGATGTGTGTACTGTCTGATCGAGTGGTGGTGTACATTCCATCAAGCACTTTAATTTATCAATTTTGCATTGCATAGATTGTCATTGGTTACACAGGATTAGGGACTAAAGGACACCGTTGGTTATTAGATTGTTTTTTTACACACATTTGACAATGTGCAAATGGAGGTTTTAAAAGTTTGAAGGGAAGGTACGTTAGACTACAACTAACTTTAAAGACTGTTTGCATGAATGACTGGGCACGTGTTTGGCGTCTTGAAATGTTTTTATCTGGGAAAGACATGCACATCGATGGCCATTAGATTAACGAGATAAATACATTACTGTTTATGTTGTGAATAATACAGAATATCTTGCTAATTGCCGAATTGTTTTTTTAATCCAATATTTGTATTTGTCGCTTTATTAAGTGGGACGATACGTAGTAGCTTCCCGTCTTTGTGCTCCACTATAAACAGAGTTTACACGCAACTCTCTTCCCGCCTCAGGTTCTCAACTAGCCTTGTTTTGCCAGTAGGATTACATTTTTTTATTTATGGCAATCAATTTCATTTAATTCAACTTTGTTAGCCCCAACGTTTAAACATTGAGGGAATATTGAAATGATACATCTTGTATCTTGTGTCTAAAGTCAGCAACATTAGCAAGCTGGCGCAGAGCGCAATATGCTAGCGCTAGCAAGGATTCTCCTCAGACAAGCTCCAATGAAAGCGTTTTCAAGGGGGCGGGTCACACTTAACCTCAAATAAAAAAAAAAAGCCTGATGAATGACAGTTGAAATCGGTTTGTTTAGGGAAGTAGTTGAGCACCTCAACTACGTATTACGCCATAGTTTGCCCTGTTGTTTTTTTATTTCAGGGACCTAGCCATAGCCATAGCCGACAAAAGCATTCAACGATTTATAGGTAGTTAAATCTAATCAATCGAAAAAACACGTAGCATACGCAATTCACGAAAATGTAAGGATTAAAACCAACCAACGGGATAATCTGTAACTTTAAAATTGACCGAGGTTTTTTTGTTTGAATATGGGGAGTGCCGAATATTTCGTGGCCGTTTTGACCAAAAACGGCAGCACAGAACGCGAAGTCCTAAAGATGACCGGCGCCCAGGCGCTTTTCATGTGTGAAATCAACTAGTAATATGTTCAAAAAGTGTAAACAATGTTATATGGATGTGTTCATAACGTTGATGGGAAAAAATAAATCTTAATTTAAAAGCCTTATTTTAAAGACGTTTTTATTTAAAGCCTCGGTATGGAAGCCCCTGAGGGACTTCATTCAAATGAAAATGTAAACTTGAAATGCAAATGCAATCCCACAATAGCATTATCACTTTCCATATTTGTATGTGTTATTTGAGACAAAATGTAAATGAAAATGCAATAATCGCATTTTCATTTGCATTTTCAAAGGCTCCAATGGGCATTCTGTGTCAATATGAAAATTCAAATAGAAAAGCTGTTTGACATTACATTTTCAAAGTCCTACCCCGCCATACTGCGGACAATATTCAAATGTTAATTCAAACTTGAAAATTAATATTCAGTATTAAAAATGTATTCTCATTTTCCATTTGTGCAAGCATTATTTATGTCACAATTAAAATTCAAATGCAGTTGTCAAACAATATAAAAATGAAAAGGAAATCGCATTTGCCATTGCATTTTCAAAGACTTCATCTTAAGTACTACGCTGTGCAGTAAACAATATTCAAATGCAATACGCGAATCAGCGCTAGGAGTCTATTGCATTTGCATTTTAAAGTCACCACACACTCTTTGGGACAGAACATGAAAATTCAAATGCAATCTGTCAGTCCTCTCATCGAGGCAAGTCTTTAGTTAGGATGTCACTCATCATGACATAAATCATGTAAGCGTGATGGTCAATGATTGTTTGTGAGCAATGATCCTAACGTCCTGTTCTGTGTTTTCGTTTCCGTACAGCTTTGATGCTGTGGAGGCTGATGTT
Organism: Galaxias olidus; assembly: GCA_026901105.3. Taxonomy (NCBI): domain Eukaryota; kingdom Metazoa; phylum Chordata; class Actinopteri; order Galaxiiformes; family Galaxiidae; genus Galaxias; species Galaxias olidus. The sequence continues at coordinate 6,129 of JAPMUY010009490.1, forward strand.
TTGGTGGCCAAGGAAACCTGTAATTACAGAGGAGTCTACACAGTTTCAGTTGCAATGTTAATGGCTTCCTCGTGTTGGACACAGTCAGGCAGACCTCTTATGGTTTTGTGAAGATACAGGAGTTCTGGACATAACGTGCACCAAAACCCACAGCTCGTCTGGAAAAGCCTCTCTGGGTGTAGATGTAGTACAGCTGTGCTTCCTTTTTATACTGCACTCAATGAAGCTCCTAGCAAAACTCTTATTCCCAGTGACTGTATGTACGGCTGGATTTGAATTCGTGCTTAGTCTACCACTCCACTACTATTACTGGAAGTCACTTTACGGACGATAGTGAAAGTCACCTTTGGTCAACACCTAACTCTCACACTTGTACTTAGTTGTTTTTATATTATATAGTGTCTATTGAATTTTGGTTGGAAGAGCAGGAGTTAGAATCCCAATGTACTTGAAATGGAAAAAATAACTTGTTATTTGTTGATCCAATGTGGAAAGAAAGAGGAGAGGATGGATATTTTAGGTCTATTTTCCTAACTGGAAAAAAAAACTGGATTGGAAGCTAGTGCAATCATGATCTTAATGTAATCTTTGTCAAGTTCCTTTTTTTTACCACAGCACTGCAGTCTCCCCCTCCCCTCTTGCAAACAATCATTGCCATCCATACAAAAGACACTTGGACACTTGCTCAGTTTAGTCCTGAATCAAACTCTATTGCACTCTGAAGAGTCTGGCAGTATTTCTCATTTGTTACAATTTTATGACTTCTAATATGAACTTGTAAAAACCAGAATTAAGGGTCAGTGCAGTAGGTATGTCTGCAGAGCTCAGGTGTGTTAGGCAAACATGCAGTAACACACACAGACAGGTAACACACAACACATGCATGTGGATCCATTCTCTTTTAATGTAGATAAGGGAAACCAGGATAAGCTCACTCACAAAACAAAGTATAGTATATATAATCCTATACCATTATATGCACTCTGTATAAACGTGTATGTTACTGTAAGAAAATATTTCTATATATTCCAAAACATGTTGTCGCCCTTCATTCTCTCAGGAGTTCCCTCCAGCATTGAGTCTGTGGTCTCCATGGTAACGTGGTCACGTTGCTGTCAGCCATCTTACTCCATTTAGACCTGTAAGTATCTTTCCTGAGTCAGCAAATATTCTCTGTTGTATTAGTATGCATTTAGTCAAAAATAAGTATGGACAGATTTATATTATTTGTGATCTCAATATTTTAAATAACAAATCATGAAACACAGTAGTATCACCAGGATCTTACAGTTCTTGAAGTTTATTTGATATAATTACCCAAATACTTCACATATGATGAATATAACACAGCTTCTACCAAATATTCAATAGCTCTCCCCAGCTAATAGTACATATAAAAAAAAATCGAACTTTTATTATTATTAGTAGTAATTATAATAATACTAATTTGTATTAATTTCTTAAAATAAAGTTAGCCGGTTCCTTGGTTTGTCAAAAACACATTGATACATACATCTCTGCTCACACTGAATACACACGGAATAATACATAGTTGGATAACCCAATACATGAGTCTTCTCAATAACCGAAAACAATAATAATGGGAGAAACATCCCCTTTCAATGACGTAGCAACACGACGACTCTGTTCAGCAGCGACGTATAAGAAAGTACCTCTCCGACCCGGGGGGTGTGTGAATGTGAGTGAGTGAGTGAGTGAGTGAGTGAGTGAGTGAGAGTGTGAGAGTGAACGGTGTTGACGCGGGTCTTTCCCAGAACCAAAGTACAGTGTGAATGGGTCTCACGCGGGTCCGACATGTGTTAAAGACCCGGATTGTCTGTGTGAAAGGGGTTCATACTAGAGTGTTTCCCTAAATGGTTTCAACAGAACATTCATTTAATAACGGCTCCTGGCAGTCTCCAAGTTGTTGGATTACTCTCTTTCAGTGTGGGAGTGTATTTGAAACTAAAAATATCCCTGCGCAAATGCAATGTGATGCATCGCAGTTATTCGACTGACCGCCTTAGCGCGCAGAACCTACCCCTGTAGCACAAGCGGACTGCGGTCCAAACCCTGTTTGTTGACTAGGGGGTATATTGCTGCTAAATCGGTAGTGCCGCTTCATAATAATATAATGGTGGACACATAACGAAGTACTACCGTTTGGTTTTATTTTCAACAAGGTCAGGCTTTTACTGACAATGCTTTAATGTGTTCAAAAAGTATGCATTTAGTTCAAAACAGTGTGGCGCATGAGCAGTAATTTCTCCCAGTCAAAATGGCCTACCTCATACTTTTCAATTGAGGTAGCCCATTTGGAGGGGAGGCTCAATTTTCAGTTGTATTTGATATGTGCTACAGGGAAGCCCACCTATAAGTTGCCGTCTCAAGGCATTGATTGTTTTACTTTTTAACGATTCACTTAACACAAATTCCCCTCGCCTTCTTGCATCTTTCTTATTTGATGTTGATTTTTTCCTGCTCTGAGTCTGTGTATGTCCGCGCAATTTGTAGCAAATGCCAGGCCATTACAGTATAATTTGAACAAGCTCATGCGTAACCTTGTGAGAGCTCCAAACCTAGCTAAAAGCCTGTTTGCCAAGGTAACGGTAAATATATTTTAGGCTATATGATTAATTCGATAGCATTAGGAAAACTTAACATTGTGTGTCATAGTGCCTGCTCTCGCTTTGGAAGCAGTGACACTCACCTCAGAGCGGTGCTGCTAACTTCATCATTCAGTTTAGCCAGACTGCATTGCATAAACTAGTTACGGTTAACATCAGCTACTGCCGCCTTGTTGAGTAGGCCGGGCGCCATGTTTAGCCTACTGTTCAAGCGGTTGCTTAATTATGTATAGAAGTGTGCATTTAAACCGGAGCCATTTATGTTAATTCCTCTTAGGAGTCAGGACTAAAACATTGACGAAGATTTGACTAAAACTTACTAACACTGACTAAATCTTAACTACAACGAAACAAAATGAAATGACCAAAATGTGACTTAAACGCAACTACAATTTTCAGTAAGGATGAAGACAAAAACAAAATGAAAAATTCCTATCATAGTGAACACTGAGTCCATGGCATTCAAACTGACATTTTGGCGTTGCAATGGAAGCGAAATGCAGGTATTTAGGTGCCGGAAAATGGGGCTAATCATATTATTATAATAATAATAATTATGAAACTTAAGGATAACAGTATTGCGTCTTACGAGGCAATCACATAATAACCAGATGGAGTCAGTCATCGCTGCAAGCCTATGCTGCAAGCCAAGATATAGTCAGTATAGCTTAGCATAACAACTTGCAACTACATAACATCAACGCTAGATGGTGGTATATGCCGTGAAATCTCTCTCGCCATTCATTTCAATGGGGCCAAAAAACGATTAAAAATAATAATAAAAAAACATAACACGTGAACCAATCACTTAGCTGTATGTAAGCGCAACGGACTGCAATACCCAAGACATGTGGGCACTGGAAAGGAATCTATTGGGTCACAACTACGGGCATTGATAAGGCGCCAAAAATAGGCCTAATAATATTAATAATAATAATATGACTTTCCGGTAACAACATGTGTTGCATCTGACGATGCATCACATGAGTTGATGACTATATTCTGACCGTCAGTAGACTTGGGTTGCTTTTCTCTTGTGTGCATTCTTGGGTTGCTTTTCTCTTGTGTGGATTCTTTGGTGCCTTTTCAACTTTGATAAATCCTTTAAAGTATTTCCACACCCAAAGCATTAATACGTCTTTTCTCCCTTGTGTGTTCTTTGATGTTTTTTAAGGCCTGTATAGCGAGCAAACTTTTTACCACAGTCAGAGCAGAGATATGGCTTTTCTCCTGTGTGTATTATTTGGTGCATTTTAAGGCTTGCCTTATATGAGAATTTTGTCCCACAGTCAGAGCAGTGATATGGCTTTTCTCCTGTGTGAATTATTTGGTGTTTGGTAAGGCTGGACGTATGAGCAAATTTGGTCCCACAATCAGAGCAGTGATATGGCTTTTCTCCTGTGTGAATTCTATAGTGTTCTTTCAGGTGTGACAAATGAGAGTAGTTTTTACCACAGATAAAGCAGTGATATGGCTTTTCTCCAGTGTGTATTCTTTGGTGCATTTTAAGGTTTGACCGTTGAGCAAACTTTGTCCCACAATCAGAGCAGTGATATGGCTTTTCTCCTGTGTGTATACTTTGGTGTATTTTTAGGCTTGACAATGTAGAGAACTTTTTCCCACAGTCAGAGCAGTGAAATGGCTTTTCTCCAGTGTGTATTCTTTGGTGCGCTTTAAGGATTGACAATTGAGAGAACTTTTTATCACAGTCAAAGCAGTGATATGGCTTTTCTCCTGTGTGTATTCTTTGGTGCATTTCAAGGTTTGACCGTTGAGCAAACTTTTTACCACAGTCAAAGCAGTGATATGGCTTTTCTCCTGTATGTATTCTTTGGTGTGCTTTCAGGTGTGACAATTGAGAGAACTTTTTCCCACAGTCAGAGCAGTGGTGCTTTTTGCAGCCATTGTGATCATGTCCTTTACCTATTTCAGTCGTTCTGGTGGTTGTAACACTACATTTCCCATCAGCCCCCAGCAGTTCACTGCAGTTTTCCAGAAAAACTACGGCCTTTTTTAAAGGAACATGAGAAGAGTGGACTGAAAAGTTTGGAATTGATGAGAGGCAAAGGATTTGTTCTTGTTCAACGTTTTGAAGACCAGACAGAATGTTCTTGTTTCCAGGGTTCTAATGTTCAGAGAAATGGATTATCCTTTACTTTGTGTTCCAAAGGCAATAAAGAGACTTGATTCAACATTACCCAAACTAATTAACAGTAAGTAAACTCACACAACTATAAAACAGAACTATGTCTCATCTGAATAAAACACATTAACTAAAAGTGTAACTCAGTTAATTTCTCAAGTTACCTGTGCCATTGTGATTCCTTTTGCCTCTCCACAGTTTGTGTTCGTGTGTCTCTCTGTGATCGGTCTTTGTTCCTAGGTTGGTGGGAAAAGTTCCTGTGTCTCAGTATGGAGAAGGCAGAGCTTCAGTTCCTTTGTATCCATTGGTCTGCTGATGGGGGAGGGGCTTCTCCTTTGTTCTGATCAGCCTAGCAACCCCTCCCCCTCGGTCACATGGTGGCATATATTTATTAATTTTTACATGTCATTATTTAGATCCAAAAGACTACATGGAAGTGCTACTGGCTATCTTTTAGACCCAGCACCAAGAAGTACTGAGTTTAAAAACACATAAAGGTAGTCCTCCTTTAGGTAGACCTACCCCCTCCCCTAGTCTAGAGGGAGACCAGGAGGCAGAGATACAGTAAAGCAGGCTAGGTGTGTGGGGGAGGGGTGCAGGGGAGGTCACATGGAGTCAGTCTACCCAGAATATGAACGATATACGATAACGACAAAATTTGAATATTAAGAAAGAATAGATCCATCCATTTGTTAAGATTTAACCATTTAGTTACATGTATTATATGCTGTGTATTAGACCACTTAATTACATATATTATGTGCTGTGTATTAAAAGGACAATCCTACACATTATTATCTGTTCAAGGTCTGTCAATGGTCATTGTTACGATCTCGGTAGACTCTCCCCCTCTCTTACAGCGCACGCCTGAATTTGATACGACGACACAATGGCAGAGGCGTGCCTAGAGGCTTAGGACTGAGCCTGCGCACCAACAAGGGAGGGTCTTAACGTCTAAACCAATGACTTCTCTCCATCCAGTTGACATATGATCTTGTATTCTACCACTGTATAAAATGAGGACACACCCCTCCCAGGTGGCAGCATTCGGTAGAATGGGTTTGTGTGTCTCTGTGTGTGTGTGTGTGTGTGTGTGTGTGTGTGTGTGTGTGTGTGTGTGTGTGTGTGTGTGTGTGTGTGTGTGTGTGTGTGTGTGTGTGTGTGTGTGTGTGTAGGACAGCAGACTGGTGTAGCGTGGTGTTGCCCTTTGTTATCTTTTGATATCATTGTATTCTTGACATTATTATTTTGTATTGATTACTTTATTGATTAAAGCTTGCTATTGCTTATACCTTTAGTCCTGTCGTCTCTCAGAACTGCGGGACGCGACACATCCATTTGCTACCACATGAATGAGTTAATCAAAAGTCAAAGGCTGTTTTAGACGCAAAGATCAGTATGAACACTTTGAGAACATGACATAACAAAATGTTTAATTTAATTTAGATCTTGGACTATAGCATAATGGATATTATAACACCTTATCCTGTGTATTTTGAAAAAGGAGATGTAGGCTGCGGCTTTAACTACAGAGTCAACAACACTTCCACTTTGGACCCACTTACTTATCCTTCAACCTGCCAGTTAAACCCATCCATCCATTATCTATACCGCTTATCCTTTGCAGGGTCACTGGGGGGGATGGATCCCAGCCGACACAGGGCGAGAGGAGGGGTACACCTGGACAAGACGCCAGTCAATCACAGGGCTGACACGTAGGGACAGACAACCACTCACATTCACACATACAAACAATTTACCACCACAATTCACCAATTAACCTGCATGTTTTTGGACTGTGGGAGGAACCCGGAGCACCCGGAGATAGAGAAAATTCAAACTCTACACAGAAAGGCAGATTTGAACTCGGGACATTTTTGCTGTGAGGCGACAGTGCTAACCACTGCACCAGAGAGCCTCCCTATTTCATAAATGTTTAGTGCTATTCATTTTAATGTACTGTATGTTCATTTTCTGAGAGAATACCTTGTTTTTGAATAGGTAGTACCTAAGAAATGTTTGGTTTTATGTGTGTGTGTTAATATATGGTCATGTTCTGAATGATGCAGTGGTTCCTTGGACAACTGAACTGAACTATACTTTTAGAAGACTAAAATCATATCTAGTTCCCATGTTAAATATGAAAGTACATGTAATGGAGTAAAGGGAACTACTGATGACGTAGCAGTCACAACTGTTTTGGTTGGTCTGTTGTTTAGGAATGTAGCGTTGTCAGGGAGGGAGGGGGTTTGCCTGTTGTTTATAGCCCATCATGGCTTGGCATCTTTACCAGGCTGATGATGTGTCATTAGCGGTGAGTTACTGTACTTTTGTGTCTAACTCCTCCTCTCTGTGTTGATGACTTGAGAAAATAACACTTTGAATCCTGATGTTTTCAGCATCCTCTCTCTCAGCTCTGAGACACAAGCTCAGTTTATTCCTAAATCGAACTCTGAAATGGCTGAGCTGTGTCACATTCAGCATTTTTAACACTGAAAGCTGTCTGTTGCAAAGTATGTTTTGGTGTGACTTGTAATGTAAAGTGGTAACATGCAGTACATTAGCTATAATTGAGGGTCAGTGTAGTAGGTATCTCAGGTGTGTTTGGAAAACTGGCATCACACAGACAGGTAACACACAACACATGCGTGTCCAGTAGATCAAAACAAAATGTATGTAGATAAGGGAACTTTATACATTTTATTAGTAGACAGGGGCTTTATTTGTGTTATTTAATGCTCATTTTCATGATATGGACTAGAAGCATGGGTGGAGGGATATAACTGTTGACAACAAAATAAAGTATAATATATAATAATATATAAAATAAAATAAAACATTAGAGAGCAGGATGTACATTTTCAACATATGATTCAGTAAGCAATCCTAGGCAGTAGTAAGGAGGTCAATCAGGCAGCCAGAAAGGACACAAAGTGATTCAATCAGAAACTCTGGTGGGAGAGTGTGGACAGGAGGGATTGGAGTTACCCAGTTCTGACTGACGGGAATGCAGTAACAAATAAGGAAAAGAGAGTTGATGGCAAACACTTTTGTTATGGTGCATAGCTCCAATAATTTGTCTGAAGAAGCAGAGAAGTGGCAGATCAAAATGGGAGGCCTTAGAAAAGGTAACCATAGTGATGATGTGGCAAAATGTCCACTACCAAAGCAGTCACACTGTACAGCCCTGCCGTAGATAAGACAGGAAAGATGGCACCTGGTGAGATGGAGTATGTTATATCATGTTTAAACAAATAAGTGTAGGAAGTCTGACTGCACTTCGGCTCTTAAATGTGGCGTTGCATCTGTCTAGCACTTATACTTTAGATCCTAAGTAATTGATTTTACTCAGAAATTGTTTATTGTTGGTTTGCGATGTTTCTGTTTTGTATCCTGATGTTTAATGTCAGTACTTGCATTGCTCTTATCTAGGTGATTAGGTCAGGGATGCACTTATTTTACTTGTAGTTTTTTTTTTACCTGCTCTTGTAGGCACTGTTTTTCGTAAGTCGCTTTGGATAAAAGTGTCTGCAAAATGAATGTAATGTAATGTTAAAGTCTTGAGAAGGTATTGCAGATTACTATATAATTATATTATTATAGCAAAGTGTGAGAAGGGTAGAATGTCAGGGAGCTAGAAAGAGGAGATTATTAACCAGAAACATGTTTATTAAACCTTTATTTAGCCAGAAAAAGGTCAGAGGGTTATTTATTATTACCATTAAACGTTTATTTAACCAGGAAAAGATCAAAGGATATTTATAATTACTAACAAACCTTTATTTAACCAGGAAAAGATCAAAGGATATTTCTAATTACTATTAAACCTTTATTTAACCAGGAAAAGATCAAAGGATATTTATAATTACTGCTAAGCCTTTATTTAACCAGGAAAAGATCCTATTGAGATTAATCATCTCTTTCTCAAGGGAGACCTGGTCAGGAGAGGCAGCACCCAAAAAAGCAACACATAGTTACAGACAGATAACACAAAACGGGACATTAACAGCTAAAAATAAAGCAAATGGAACGTACAATTAAAAAGTGAAATTCATAACCAGTAACATTAACAGTAACATGTAACAGTGATATTAAACATGAAATGATAGTATAGCAGTTGGTTTCTGTTGAACAATTGAAACTTTTATTGGAGGATTTGGGAGTTGAAGAGTGTTGTTGTTTTGTTGGAAACTTAAATATTGTACTGTATTGAAAATGTTGTATTGTAAATATTTTCATTTGTTTTTTGTTTATTTTTTATTTACTTTTTTCTTGCCATTTTATATATTCTGTCTTTGAACAGGGCACTGTTGGAAAAGAGAGCTGGTCTCAGTCGGTGAACCCTGTAAAAGTAGAAGAAAAAACAACAATAAAAGCAAAATATAAATTAAAGACATTGCCATTGGTAGGAAACTGTTTCTATTTCTTTCAATTTAGATTGAAAATCATTTAAAGAGATCAATTCCTTTAGAAAAGAAGCCAGCACGCCTGGAATCCACAGAGCAATGGCCTTGACCTCACCCATCTGTAAAATAATGGATTGTATGATAAATGAGAGGTTAATCTACAACTTAGAAAGGAAAGGTGTGGTGGCTGCAAAGTGTATTCAGGGGGGGAAGGAGCACTATGGATCCAGTGTTGTGTATGGGAGGTGAAACAAGGACAACTCAAGAAAATAAAAAATAAAGAGACAGTGGCGGCAGTATGTTTTGATATTGAGAAAGTACACATGATATGTTGTGGAAAGAGGGGCTTCTAATCAAACTACGTTTAATGGGAAACGGAGGGAGAATGCTCAGTTGGGTTTTGGACTTTCTAGATGAAAGAACTATTCAGGTGTTGATAGGGTCAGAATTGTCAAGCCAGTAATTTCCCCATTCTGCCACGGAGAAGAGCTAGGTAAGATACCCATGGGTGTACACTGCATCACGTAGGTAACTTGCTGTCTATACACACTAGTTTAGGAACGAGCTGTTGTCACCCCTTTTTGCTGTAGTATTCAGTTTATTTGCAGTTGTAGTGTGTTTATAGGAGTTAGGGCCTGTAGTTTTGTTTCTTTGATTGGACAGTCTGCTCGTGCTGCTCTTCTCCAGGTCATTTTTTCCTGTTCACTGTTTGCACTGTGTGTACAATAAATGCTTCCCCACCTGGGGTTTCATTCACTATATACCGGTTTGGACATTCACTCACTAATCATCCCACTATTACGAACACGGGCTGTTGCGCTCCTCTCCTAGCCTTACCATCATGGAGGGGAGGTTGTAACAGAGAAGAATGGGATGCCTCAGGGGAGTGTACTAAAGCCAACTTTATTTTCCATGATGATAAATTATATTTTTGTAAATATCCCAATGGGAATGAGGACATCACTGTTTACAGATGGCGGGGCTTTGTTGAAAAGAGGGGGACATCCTGAGCACATAGCTAAGAAAATACAACATGGAGTTAATCAAGTCGAAAAGTGGGGAATGAAATGGGGATTTAAATATTCAGGAGGAATAAGCTATGTTCTTCACAAGAAAGAAACTCAAGGAATGTAATTTTAAACTGTATGGATATGACTTGGAGAGAGTTGAGAGTTTTCATTTTTGGGGGGAAAATACGTTGGAAATATAGGCAGGGAAAAAATATCACATTCATGTGGATCCCACCCAGCACATACTGGTATCCTGGGAAAAAAGAGAGCAGACAAATTGGTAAAAGAAGCAATCAATAAAGGAAGCATTGAAATCAATATTAAATTATCAAAGGGATTAGGCATAGTATGAAGAAAGGTAAATCAACAGTGGCAACTCTATTGGGATACCATTACACACAATCCAAAACAGAGTCTGTATGGTAAGATATGAAGGACCAAACCGGAGAGAGCAAGTTGTCATATGCAGGCTGAGAAGGAAAATAGGGCAGGTCGAGGGAAACGTGAGAAGTATTATACAATGTGGAGACAGAGGTCAAGGGAGGAAAGGGCAATTACGTTTTTTTTTCAGGAGGACTGGACTTGAAAAAAAAACTATCTATGGGATAGGTGGCCTACATACTGTACCATGTATGTGGGGAAAACGGCTAAGTTAATGGACAGAGGGGGAATAAAACATGAACCCGAAGGTGGCAGCAATGCAACATCATGGATGCAAACTGCCGTTAGACCTCAAAGAAGAAGAAGTAGACGACCGCTGTCTACCGAAGGCAAGATGGCTGTAAACAGAAGAAGGGAAGAGCATGTAGCAAACCTAGGCCGTAAATGAAGTTCCTGACTCAATGAAAATTGTGCACGACCACCCAGAACGTACAGCAGTCAAATAACGTTTGTTGAAATATATCCAGTCTGTGAGGAATTTCTATATTCATAGGAAACAGACCTAATCGCTTACAACTCAGAGATAAAGTCTCGTATGAATTCCGACGAGAAGGAGGACTGTGAGTGTGCGCCGCCACAGGCCGAGACATCCCTTGCAGGCGAATACGACAAGTGGGTACAGTGCTACGCTAGTGTCGGGGATGCTAATATTATAGCCAATGCAATGGAAGAATCGTTTGCTAGGAGGAACTCGGAATTGGATGAAAATGTTTATATTGTAAACTCTGTGTTTTTTAAGTAAAGTTATACAGTTCAATAATATTTATTGTTTATTGTTTTCCCTTGCTATGTGAAAGTATAAGCTTCTAAATTTACGGGATAGCTTTTTGAAAATGAATGTGGCTTGTTTATTAGCCTATAGCTAACCAGCTAGCCAGGCCAATTCTGGGCTAGGCTAGCCAGCGTAGGCTGCATTAGCGTAGCTAACCGGCTTTCTATCTGGAGTGGATAGCCAACCTTATTATTTGCCAGTGTTGTAAATACTACGCATCACCATTGCTTGTTGGCATTATAATTGGAATGGCAATGGTTGGCTAATTTGGGTTTTCATTCAGCAGATACATTTGGATTAGTCTGATGGGATCTCAATGTTTATTCAGTTCGCAGTTGGTAGCATCAGCATTGCAGTTAGCCATTCCAACTGCAAGGTGCGCTGTCATCACACTTCTAGTATCCGTTGCTCTGCTTTGGAACGTAACTGAACCGCATACTAGTATGTGATGTTGATCTCGATAAATGATGTGTGTTTGATTCGCTTGCTTGTCGGGGCGTTTGGTGACTTCTTAAACATGTATTATTACTTTAGGCTAAATTTATAGCTGCTAGCATTTAACGTTGGCAATACAGCGATGTTTCTCCTAACTTGTTTATAACCTGAGTATGACTGGGGAACGGTTTCTGTCTTTGTTGTATTTCTCAAATCCTGTCACCATTTGTTTACTACAGAGCACAAGAGGAGTGTGACATAGAAAACCCTGAAGCAAGCCGAATGTAAGTTATGTGGCCATAACAGTGTCTCATAGTTAGGATGATGTGTTGAGGGGGACATGGACTCTTGTTGCTCTGCGGGTGCATCCATCACAGCCTTTCAGAGGCTCTGACCACTGCATGCATCGCTCTCTATTGCTGCATCCCACTCCATCTATCTGACCATCTGCCCAGTATTTTACCTGCCCTTCATCCCTTGTCCTCCTGTCACTCAGCTCCTCTTCCTCCTCCTCTCTCTCTCTCTCGATTGACAGGAAGCGAGCGGCCGCTAAGCACCTGATAGAGCGCTACTACCACCAGTTAACTGAGGGCTGTGGGAATGACTCGTGCTCCAACCGCTGGTGTGCCTCCTCCCCGACCTTCGACCGTCGCCTTGACAACAACACGGCGGCCGTCAAAGCCCTAGAGCTCTACAAGGGCAACGCCAAGCTGTGCGACCCTCACCCTTCCAAGAAGGGCACCTCCTCCTCAGCCTATAGGGAGGCCAGCTGTGGCGTCGGGGGCGGGTCTCACGGCGCTCTCAACCACTCAGCATGCAGCGACAGTAGGATGGAGCAACGAGAGGGCCAATCGGTGAGGGTGGAGGAGTTCAAAGGTGAGTGAGCGATTACACCATCAAGTGACCCCCCCCCCTACCGTTGTAGTTGGAGAGAATTAGTTTGGTGATCCGGCTCTATGGAGTTTTATTTTTCTCTTTCCTTCTGTTCTTACTAGGGCTGACTCGAATGCTTCAACCGTTGCCATGGAAATTGATTTCCAAATCAGAATTCAGCATGAAGTATTAGTTATTATTATTTGACAAGAACATTTAACCTTAACATAGTGTTGTGCCTCTGCTCTCATGTAATCTAACCGTTACGAGCATTGAAACTGTGAGTTTAACCATGTGACAGGCTTACAAGTAGGCTAGCGAAGATGTCGGGAAAGTCAAGCGCCTGGAAAAATTAGGAATAGCTTGTGTGTTGTCGTTTGTATACAGAAGCCAGGTCTTTTATGAAATATGCTGGCATAGGCGATAGATGTATACATTTTCATAGGCATATGAGCCAAGGCCGTCAGTGGCAGAGCACATAAGGGATAGCGAACATTAGTCTAGCAAGCTAATTACTATTACATGGTAGAGATAATAACGTATTACAGTTACGGTAATTTAATGATTAAGCTATTTCAAATAGTTAATTTGCTGCTATTAGATCGGTGTGAGACACTCCGTTTGTGTTTTAAAGTTTAATGGTTGCTGTCAAACGATTAAAAAATGTAATCGCGATTAATGGCATGGGTTGTCCATAGTTAATCGCCATTAATTGCAAATTTTTTGTGTTCAAGACTGACCAAAAATTGGCCATTTTTCATGCTTTTTATACTCTTATCAACATTGGAATGGTCCATGCTTGCTTTATGCACATGCATTTATTATTGGAAGTCGATTTACCACACAAACATATATTGTCCAGAAACCCTCACAGGTACTGCATTAAGCAAACAAAATATGCTCAGATCATAACATGGTAAACTCAAGCCTGTTAAATTTGACATTACGGTCTCATATGAGTATGACTAACACAACGCAGTGTGTCCAACATTTTTTTTCAAGTTTGGGCGCAAAACATTCAAACAATCCAGGGACCCACACAGGTCAAGCATTTACCGATATGCTCAAATCACCACTTGACGATATTAAGCCCAAGAAAAGATGCATCTAAAAAACACTCGTTCATTGACAATGCAAGCTTCACTCTTACAGAACAGCCCTCACCAACGTTCTCTACAATTCATTTCCAATGGCCTCGCGCTGCTGTTTAAGTGCATGCCAATCGAACCCACTGTCATTTCTGTTCTGACTAAAAACACTGCAATGATTGTATAACAGGTACATTGGTCAGCTAAATGTTCCATTACTTCAGTATCGAAGCTCACTCATACTTCTAAAGAAAACCAGTATGTGATGTTGTGCAACCTCGCATGGGGCTATACTAACAGAGTTTTAATGCTATCGTTTTCAGATGTGACGTTCCTGACTGAAGAGCGGGTGTATGAGATCCTGTCTGCGTGCGGCGAGCGTGAGGACTACTCCCCCCTGATCCGGGTGATCGGCCGGGTGTTCTCCAGCGCCCAGGGCCTGGTCCAGAGCTTCCGCAGGGCCAAGCCCCACACTAAGGAGGAGCTCAAGTCTCTGCAGGCCAAGGATGAGGACAAAGACAAGGACGAGAAGGAGGAAGAGGAGGTCGTCACGGCCATGGAGGAAGAGTCACCGGCTTCCACCTCGCGGCGAGGTCTGCCTGTTGTTGCTTTGTCTGTGTTCGTGTGGCACCATCTTGCTTGTTTTTTTTAAAGCTATTTTATGTTTATTTGGTGCATTGACTTCTGTGGTGTGTCATTTCATTAGGGTTTATTTTCATTAGTTGTCTTGATAAAGCAGAGCTGTGGCCAAGTTAACCTCTTATATGAACTTTTCCCCTTTCCTGTAATGTGAATGGCAGTGTTGAATGCGTTGCACTGATAAAGGTTTTGCTGTAAACGGCAGGCGAAGGCTCCTCGGCCGATGGCGGCGACCACAAGTCGGACAGCGACGAGGTGTCCGTGGACGTGGAGGCCGTGAGGCGCGTCTACGAACGCCTCCTCTCCAACGGCAAGATGGAGGCGGCCTTCCTCAACGCCCTGGTCTACCTCTCCCCTAACGTGGAGTGTGACTTGACCTACCACAACATCTACTCCCGCGACCCCAACTACCTGAACCTCTTCGTCATCGTCATGGAGAACAGGAACCTCCACAGCCCCGAGTACCTGGAGATCGCTCTGCCCCAGTTCTGCAAGGCCATGAGCAAGCTGCCCATGCCTGCCCTGGCCAAGCTGGTTCGCCTCTGGTCCCTGTACGGTGCCCAGCAGATCCGACGCATGATCGAGACCTTCCAGCAACTCATCACCTATAAGGTGGGTTTAATACGGAGACCTTCCAGCAACTCATCACCTATAAGGTGGGTTTAATACGGAGACCTTCCAGCAACTCATCACCTATAAGGTGGGTTTAATACGGAGACCTTCCAGCAACTCATCACCTATAAGGTGGGTTTAATACGGAGACCTTCCAGCAACTCATCACCTATAAGGTGGGTTTAATACGGAGACCTTACAGCAACTCATCACCTATAAGGTGGGTTTAATACGGACCCCTTACTGCAACTCATCACCTATAAGGTGGGTTTAATACGGAGACCTTCCAGCAACTCATCACCTATAAGGTGGGTTTAATACGGACCCCTTACTGCAACTCATCACCTATAAGGTGGGTTTAATACGGAGACCTTACTGCAACTCATCACCTATAAGGTGGGTTTAATACGGAGACCTTCCAGCAACTCATCACCTATAAGGTGGGTTTAATACGGAGACCTTCCAGCAACTCATCACCTATAAGGTGGGTTTAATACGGAGACCTTCCAGCAACTCATCACCTATAAGGTGGGTTTAATACGGAGACCTTACAGCAACTCATCACCTATAAGGTGGGTTTAATACGGAGACCTTCCAGCAACTCATCACCTATAAGGTGGGTTTAATACGGAGACCTTACTGCAACTCATCACCTATAAGGTTTAATATGGAGACTGGTCTGGCAGAAATCAGGCCTGGGTGTGGTTAGTGAAATTGAACTCTTTGAAAAATTTGGTTAATATCATGTAATTCATGATTTAACAAGGGGGGGCAATTACTTTTTCACATAGGGCCAGGCTGGTTTGGATAGCTTTTTTCCCTTTAATAAATGAAATCATCATTTAAAAACAGCTTTTTGTATTACCTCAGGTTATCTTTGTCTGATATTAAAATTTTCCCCGCGGCTACGCCATGAGATCCTGTCCATGAATATCACAAACAGGATAGGTGACAAAGCGCAGCCTTGGAGGAGGCCAACCCTCACCGGAAACGAGTCCGACTTACTACCGAGGACCCGGACACAGCTCTCGCTTTGGGAGTACAGAGATTGGATGGCCCTGAGTAGAGACCCCCTCACCCTATACTCTCGCAGCACCTCCCACAGTATCTCCCGGGGAACCCGATCATACGCCTTCTCCAAATCCGCAAAACATGTGTAGACCGGATTGGCATACTCCCAGGCCCCCTCAAAGATCCTCACGAGGGTAAAAAGCTGGTCCGTTGTTCCACAACCAGGCCGGAAACCGCATTGTTCCTCCTCAATCCGAGGTTCGACTATCGGTTGAACCCTCCTTTCCAGCACCGTGGAGTATACTTTCCCGGGGAGGCTGAGTAATGTGATGCCTCTGTAGTTGGCACACACTCTCCGGTCCCCCTTTTTGAACAGGGGAACCACCACCCCGGTCTGCCACTCCTTAGGTACTGTCCCCGACTTCCACGCAATGTTGATAAGACGTGTCATCCATGACAGTCCCTCAACACCCAGAGCCTTCAGCATTTCTGGGCGGATCTCATTAACCCCTGGGGCTTTGCCACTGTGGAGTTGTTTGACTACCTCAGTGACCTCCGCCAGGGAGATTGATGCTCTCTCTCTCCAGCTCTGCCTCTACTATACCGCTTTGGTGCCAACCGAAAGTCCTCCATGGTTTCCACGAACTCCTCCCACACCCGCTGCTTTGCCACGGCCGAGGCTGCAGTACTTCGGGCCTGTCGGTAACAGACAACAGTCAGAGTTTTCCCCCCCATGACCCGCAGGCGTAGGGAGGCGACCCTCTCGTCCACTGGGGTGAACTCCAACATAGAGGCACTTAGCCGGGGACTTGTGAGTATCCCCACACCGGCCTTGCGCCTCTCACCCTGGGGAACTCCGGAGAAGAATAGAGTCCAACCCCTATCCAGGAGTGAGGTTCCAGAGCCGAGGCTGTGCGTAGAGGTAAGCCCCACCAGATCCAGCTGGTAGCTCCGTGGCAAGCTCGGCTACCAGGCGCTCGCTGACGGGTCCTCCTCCTGGGCCTGGCTCCAGAAGGGGAGCCTGGGCTTCCTCCGGGCCGGGTATCATCTTCTCTTATAGTTCTTTCCATGAGGATTTTTTAACCATTCTTAGTCCGGCCCCTCGCCCGAGACCAATTTGCCATGGGAGACCCTACCAGGAACACAAGGTTCCAGACAACACAGCCCCCAGGTTCATAGGGACACACAAAACTCTCCACCACGATAAGGTGATGGTTCCCGGATGGTTCCCAAAAACATGCAGGTTAATAGGTGACTCTAAATTGCCCGTAGGTGTGAATGTGAATGTGAGTGTGAGTTGTTGTCTGTCCCTATGTGTCGGCCCTGTGATAGACTGGCGACCTGTCCAGGGTGTACCCCGCCTCTCGCCCTGTGTTGGCTGGGATAGGCTCCAGCCCCCCCACGACCCTGCAAAAGATAAGTGGTATAGCAGATGGATGGATACATCTATTCATGAACTTAATAGATAATCTAAATACAAATTATTATGCACCAAATGCACTCAGTGATAGTATTAAGACCAAATCAGACATCGTGTGTAGACACTTGAATACATGGATTTGTGTGACGTTTTCACTTTGTGCCTCTGTCCATCTCTGATCACTGGGTGGTCTGAAAATGAAAAGGTGTACCAGTTTCACTCCCCCAGTCTGAATGTGTGTGTGTGTTGTTTCCCTGCGTAGGTGACGCTGAACGTGTGTGTGTGTTTCCCTGCGTAGGTGATGCTGAACGTGTGTGTGTGTTGTTTCCCTGCGTAGGTGATGCGGAACGTGTGTGTGTGTGTGTGTGTTGTTTCCCTGCGTAGGTGATGCGGAACGTGTGTGTGTGTGTGTGTGTTGTTTCCCTGCGTAGGTGACGCTGAACGTGTGTGTGTGTTGTTTCCCTGCGTAGGTGACGCTGAACGTGTGTGTGTGTGTGTTTCCCTGTGTAGGTGCGTGAACGTGTGTGTGTGTGTGTTTCCCTGTGTGTGTGTGTGTGTGTGTGTGTGTGTGTGTGTGTGTGTGTGTGTGTGTGTGTGTGTGTGTGTGTGTGTGTGTGTGTGTGTGTGTGTGTGTGTGTGTGTGTGTGTGTGTGTGTGTGTGTGTGTGTGTGTGTGTGTGTGTGTGTGTGTGTGTGTGGTTTAACAGCCGTGTGTGTGTGTGTGTGTGTGTGTGTGTGTGTGTGTGTGTGTGGTTTCCCTGTAGGTGACAGCCGTAACGTGAACGTGTGTGTGTGTGTGTGTGTGTGTGTGTGTGTGTGTGTGTCGTTTCCCTGTAGGTGATCAGCAGCGAGTTTAACAGCCGTAACCTGGTGAACGTGTGTGTGTGTGTGTGTGTGTGTGTGTGTGTGTGTGGTTTCCCTGTAGGTGATCAGCAGTGAGTTTTAACAGCCGTAACGTGTGTGTGTGTGTGTGTGTGTGTGTGTGTGTGTGTGTGTGTGTGTGTGTGTGTGTGTGTGTGTGTGTGTGTGTGTGTGTGTGTGTGTGTGTGTGTGTGTGTGTGTGTGTGTGTGTGTGTGTGTGTGTGTGTGTGTGTGTGTGTGTGTGTGTGTGTGTGTGTGTGTGTGTGTGTGTGTGTGTGTGTGTGTGTGTGTGTGTGTGTGTGTGTGTGTGTGTGTGTGTAACCTGGTGGCGTGTGTGTGTGTGTGTGTGTGTGTGTGTGTGTGTGTGTGTGTAGGTGATCAGCAGTGAGTTTAACAGCCGTAACCTGGTGAACGTGTGTGTGTGTGTGTGTGTGTGTGTGTGTGTGTGTGTGTGTGTGTGTGTGTGTGTGTGGTGATCAGCAGTGAGTTTAACAGCCGTAACCTGGTGAACGTGTGTGTGTGTGTGTGTGTGTGTGTGTGTGTGTGTGTGTGTAGGTGATCAGCAGTGAGTTTAACAGCCGTAACCTGGTGAACGTGTGTGTGTGTGTGTGTGTGTGTGTGTGTGTGTGTGTGTGTGTCCCTGTAGGTGATCAGCAGTGAGTTTAACAGCCGTAACCTCTACTGTGTGTGTGTGTGTGTGTGTGTGTGTGTGTGGAGGAGAACTGGACACGGAGCACAACGAAGAGGAGGACGAAGAGCCCATTCCAGAGTCCAGTGAGCTCACACTGCAGGTAGAGAGGGCTGGGGGGTCCAGGTGAGGTAACGGGACCGTCTCTCATCTCTGCGGTATCTGAACAGTGTGTGTGTGTGTGTGTGTGTGTGTGTGTGTGTGTGTGGAGGAGATCGGAATAAGAAGGGTCCCCGTGTGGACCCACTGGAGACGGAGCTGGGGGTGCGGACCAACGACTGCCGGCGACCCCTGGTGCCCTTCCAGGAGTTTGTCAACGAGCCGCTCAACGAGGTGCTGGAGATGGACAAGGACTACACCTTCTTCAAGGTGCGTGCGTGCGTGCGTGCGTGCGTGCGTGCGCGCGCATCTTATTCACTCACTGACTTACACGCTGTGCTCTGTATGCAGTGTGAATGTATCTCTGTATGTCTGAACAGCTTTATCCATGGGTGTATCTATTGAGTTTGTATCTCTGTAGGTTTGAGTAGCTTTATCCATGGGTGTATCTACTGAGTTTGTATCTCTGTAGGTCTGAGTAGCTTTATCCATGGGTGTATCTATTGAGTTTGTACCTCTGTATGTCTGAATAGCTTTATCCATGGGTGTATCTATTGAGTTTGTATCTCTGGATGTCTGAGTAGCTTTATCCATGGGTGTATCTATTGAGTTTGTATCTCTGTATGTCTGAATAGCTTTATCCATGGGTGTATCTACTGAGTTTGTATCTCTGTAGGTCTGAATAGCTTTATCCATGGGTGTATCTATTGAGTTTGTATCTCTGTAGGTCTGAATAGTTTTATCCATGGGTGTATCTACTGAGTTTGTACCTCTGTAGGTCTGTAGGTCTGAATAGCTTTATCCATGGGTGTATCTATTGAGTTTGTATCTCTGTAGGTCTGAATAGCTTTATCCATGGGTGTATCTATTGAGTTTGTATCTCTGTAGGTCTGAATAGTTTTATCCATGGGTGTATCTACTGAGTTTGTATCTCTGTAGGTCTGAATAGCTTTATCCATGGGTGTATCTACTGAGTTTGTATCTCTGTAGGTCTGAATAGCTTTATCCATGGGTGTATCTACTGAGTTTGTATCTCTGTAGGTCTGAATAGCTTTATCCATGGGTGTATCTATTGAGTTTGTATCTCTGTAGGTCTGAATAGCTTTATCCATGGGTGTATCTATTGAGTTTGTATCTCTGTAGGTCTGAATAGCTTTATCCATGGGTGTATCTATTGAGTTTGTATCTCTGTAGGTCTGAATAGCTTTATCCATGGGTGTATCTACTGAGTTTGTATCTCTGTAGGTCTGAATAGCTTTATAGCTTTATCCATGGGTGTATCTATTGAGTTTGTATCTCTGTAGGTCTGAATAGCTTTATCCATGGGTGTATCTATTGAGTTTGTATCTCTGTAGGTCTGAATAGCTTTATCCATGGGTGTATCTATTGAGTTTGTATCTCTGTAGGTCTGAATAGCTTTATCCATGGGTGTATCTACTGAGTTTGTATCTCTGTAGGTCTGAATAGCTTTATCCATGGGTGTATCTATTGAGTTTGTATCTCTGTAGGTCTGAATAGCTTTATCCATGGGTGTATCTACTGAGTTTGTATCTCTGTAGGTCTGAATAGCTTTATCCATGGGTGTATCTATTGAGTTTGTATCTCTGTAGGTCTGAATAGCTTTATCCATGGGTGTATCTACTGAGTTTGTATCTCTGTAGGTCTGAATAGCTTTATCCATGGGTGTATCTATTGAGTTTGTATCTCTGTAGGTCTGAATAGCTTTATCCATGGGTGTATCTACTGAGTTTGTATCTCTGTAGGTCTGAATAGCTTTATCCATGGGTGTATCTATTGAGTTTGTATCTCTGTAGGTCTGAATAGCTTTATCCATGGGTGTATCTACTGAGTTTGTATCTCTGTAGGTCTGAATAGCTTTATCCATGGGTGTATCTACTGAGTTTGTATCTCTGTAGGTCTGAATAGCTTTATCCATGGGTGTATCTATTGAGTTTGTATCTCTGTAGGTCTGAATAGCTTTATCCATGGGTGTATCTATTGAGTTTGTATCTCTGTATGTCTGAATAGCTTTATCCATGGGTGTATCTATTGAGTTTGTATCTCTGTAGGTCTGAATAGCTTTATCCATGGGTGTATCTATTGAGTTTGTATCTCTGTACGTCTGAATAGCTTTATCCATGGGTGTATTTACTTAGTTTGTATCTCTGTAGGTCTGAGTAGCTTTATCCATGGGTGTATCTATTGAGTTTGTATCTCTGTAGGTCTGAGTAGCTTTATCCATGGGTGTATCTATTGAGTTTGTATCTCTGTAGGTCTGAATAGCTTTATCCATGGGTGTATCTATTGAGTTTGTATCTCTGTAGGTCTGAGTAGCTTTATCCATGGGTGTATCTATTGAGTTTGTATCTCTGTAGGTCTGAATAGCTTTATCCATGGGTGTATCTATTGAGTTTGTATCTCTGTAGGTCTGAATAGCTTTATCCATGGGTGTATCTATTGAGTTTGTATCTCTGTATGTCTGAATAGCTTTATCCATGGGTGTATCTACTGAGTTTGTATCTCTGTATGTCTGAATAGCTTTATCCATGGGTGTATCTACTGAGTTTGTATCTCTGTAGGTCTGAGTAGCTTTATCCATGGGTGTATCTACTGAGTTTGTATCTCTGTAGGTCTGAATAGCTTTATCCATGGGTGTATCTACTGAGTTTGTATCTCTGTAGGTCTGAATAGCTTTATCCATGGGTGTATCTACTGAGTTTGTTTGTTGTTTTCAGGTGGAGACAGAGAACAAGTTCTCCTTCATGACGTGTCCGTTCATCCTGAACGCCGTCACCAAGAACCTGGGCCTGTACTACGACAACCGTATCCGCATGTACAGCGAGCGCCGCATCACGGTGCTGTACAGCCTGGTGCAGGGTCAGCAGCTCAACCCCTACCTCCGCCTCAAAGTACGCAGGGACCACATCATCGACGACGCCCTGGTCAGGGTACGTCTTCATGTCAGGAGATTAGTCGACGTGGTCACTGGTGGTTGGAGGAGTCCCCTTTGGGTTTTGGGATGGATGGGTTGTTGGGAGGGGTCCCCTTTGGGTTTTGGGATGGATGGGTTTTTGGGAGGGGTCACCTTTGGGTTTTGGGATGGATGGGTTTTTGGGAGGGGTGACCTTTGGGTTTTGGAATGGATGGGTTTTTTGGAGGAGTCACCTTTGGGTTTTGGGATGGATGGGTTTTTGGGAGGGGTCACCTTTGGGTTTTGGAATGGATGGGTTGTTGGAGGAGTCACCTTTGGGTTTTGGGATGGATGGGTTTTTGGGAGGGGTGACCTTTGGGTTTTGGGATGGATGGGTTTTTGGGAGGGGTGACCTTTGGGTTTTGGGATGGATGGGTTTTTGGGAGGGGTCACCTTTGGGTTTTGGGATGGATGGGTTTTTGGGAGGGGCGACCTTTGGGTTTTGGAATGGATGGGTTTTTGGGAGGGGCGACCTTTGGGTTTTGGGATGGATGGGTTTTTGGGAGGGGTCACCTTTGGGTTTTGGAATGGATGGGTTTTTGGGAGGGGTCACCTTTGGGTTTTGGGATGGATGGGTTTTTGGGAGGGGTCACCTTTGGGTTTTGGAATGGATGGGTTTTTGGGAGGGGTCACCTTTGGGTTTTGGGGTGAATGGGTTGTTGGAGGGGTCACCTTTGGGTTTTGGGATGGATGGGTTTTTGGGAGGAGTCCCCTTTGGGTTTTGGGATGGATGGGTTTTTGGGAGGGGTCCCCTTTGGGTTTTGGGATAAATGGGTTGTTGGAGGAGTCACCTTTGGGTTTTGGGATGGATGGGTTTTTGGGAGGGGTCACCTTTGGGTTTTTTTCATAGTGGTGGTGGATCTTCTCATGCTGGGTTAGGGTTCATAGTGGTAGTGGATCTTTTCATGCTGGGTTAGGGTACATAGTGGTGGTGGATATTTTCATGCTGGGTTAGGGTTAGGGTTCATAGTGGATCTTCTCATGCTGGGTTAGGGTTCATAGTGGTAGTGGATCTTTTCATGCTGGGTTAGGGTACATACTGGTAGTGGATCTTTTCGTGCTGGGTTAGGGTTAGGGTTCATAGTGGTAGTGGATCTTCTCATGCTGGGTTAGGGTTCATAGTGGTAGTGGATCTTTTCATGCTGGGTTAGGGTTAGGGTACATAGTGGTAGTGGATCTTTTCATGCTGGGTTAGGGTTAGGGTTCATAGTGGTAGTGGATCTTCTCATGCTGGGTTAGGGTACATAGTGGTAGTGGATCTTTTCATGCTGGGTTAGGGTTAGGGTTTATAGTGGTGGTGGATCTGCTCATGCTGGGTTGCATTCAAATATGAGCGTCTCTGCTGTGTGTGTAGCTGGAGATGATCGCCATGGAGAACCCAGCGGACTTGAAGAAGCAGCTCTACGTGGAGTTTGAAGGAGAACAGGGTGTCGACGAAGGGGGCGTGTCCAAAGAGTTTTTCCAACTGGTGGTGGAGGAGATCTTTAACCCTGATATCGGTAAGAAGGAGTTTTAAATTATGGAGAGGCTTGAGGATAATAAAGAAGTTGAATAACATTTTTTGCAAATGTTTTTGAACACACAGGCCATCGCAAACACACACACACACACACACACACACACACACACACCTTCATCACCACGAGCTGCCCAGACACACACTGCCTAATCTTCCTCTTACTTCTTGTCTGGTCTCCAGGGATGTTCACGTATGACGAGCGCACGCAGCTGTTCTGGTACAACGCCTCGTCCTTTGAGAACGACGGGCAGTACACTCTGATCGGCATTGTGCTGGGCCTGGCCATCTACAACAACTGCATCCTGGACGTGCACTTCCCCATGGTGGTCTACAGGAAGCTAATGGGCAAGAAGGGCACCTTCAGAGACCTGGCCGACGCCAACCCGGTGAGAGAGAGACTCACTCCGTCTCACTCTGTGTAGGACGCTCACTCTCTCTCACTCTGTGTAGGACGCTCACTCTCTCTCATTCTGTGTAGGACACTCACTCTCTGTCTCTCTCTGTGTAGGAGTCTCACTCTGTGTAGGAGTCTCACTCTCTCAATGTGTAGGACTCTCACTCTGTGTAGGACGGTCACTCTCTCTCACTCTCTCTCACTTTGTGTAGGATGCTCACTCTCTCTCGCTTTGTGTAGGACGCTCACTCTCTCTCACTTTGTGTAGGACGCTCACTCTCTCTCGCTTTGTGTAGGATGCTCACTCTCTCTCACTCTGTGTAGGACGCTCACTCTCTCTCTCTCTGCGTAGGAGTCTCACTCTCTCTCACTTTGTGTAGGAGTCTCACTCTCTCACTCTGTGTAGGACGCTCACTCTCTCTCACTCTGTGTAGGAGTCTCACTCTCTCACTCTGTGTAGGAGTCTCACTCTCTCTAACTCTGTGTAGGAGTCTCACTCTCTCACTCTGTGTAGGAAGCTCACTCTCTCTCACTCTGTGTAGGAAGCTCACTCTCTCTCACTCTGTGTAAGAGTCTCACTCTCTCTCACTTTGTGTAGGAGTCTCATTCTCTCACTCTGTGTAGAACGCTCACTTTCTCTCACTCTGTGTAGGAGTCTCACTCTGTGTAGGTGTCTCACTTCTCAGTCACCCTCTTTAGCGGTTTAAAAGAGTTTCTCTACATGCACAACAACACAGGAGGGGCTTCAGCCTTACCAGAGATAGAGATACGTTTTAGTGGTTGCACCAGAGTTTGAAAATACATTCATATTTCTATGGTTAGCTGTCATTGCACCAGAGATTAATACATTACTGTTATGGTTAGCTGTTGCACCAGAGTCTCATACATTGTTATAATTGTTATGGTTAGGTGTTACACCAGAGTCTCATACATTGTTATAATTGTTATGGTTAGCTGTTGCACCAGAGTCTCATACATTGTTATAATTGTTATGGTTAGGTGTTACACCAGAGTCTCATACATTGTTATAATTGTTATGGTTAGGTGTTACACCAGAGTCTCATACATTGTTATAATTGTTATGGTTAGCTGTTACACCAGAGTCTCATACATTGTTATAATTGTTATGGTTAGGTGTTACACCAGCGTCTCATACATTGTTATAATTGTTATGGTTAGGTGTTACACCAGCGTCTCATACATTGTTATAATTGTTATGGTTAGGTGTTACACCAGCGTCTCATACATTGTTATAATTGTTATGGTTAGGTGTTGCACCAGAGTCTGAAGGAGCTACTGGAGTACGAGGGCAGTGTGGAGGAGGACATGATGATCACCTTCCAGATCTCCCAGACGGACCTGTTTGGGAACCCCCTCATGTACGACCTCCGAGAGAACGGAGACAAGGTCCCTGTAACCAACGACAACAGGAAGGTAGCGCTGAGGGCCTCCTTTCAGTCGCACTGACACAACTAGAAATCTATGGATGTATTACAGACTTCCTCTGGGGGGGGGGACTGTTTAATCTGACTGTTAGTTTAGTGACTGTTTTATCTGACTGTTAGTTTAGTGACTGTTTTATCTGACTGTTAGTTTACAGTGACTGTTTTATCTGACTGTTAGTTTACAGTGACTGTTTTATCTGACTGTTAGTTTACAGGGACTGTTTTGTCTGACTGTTAGTTTAGAGTGACTGTTTTATCTGACTGTTAGTTTAGAGTGACTGTTTTGTCTGACTGTTAGTTTAGAGTGACTGTTTTATCTGACTGCTGGTATGTTGTGTGTTTGTCTGACAGTTGTTCTACTGTGACTGTTATCTGACTGTTAGTTTAGAGTGACTGTTTTATCTGACTGTTAGTTTAGTGACTGTTTTGTCTGACAGTTGTTCTGCTGTGTGTTTTTTGTGTGAAAGGAGTTTGTGGCTCAGTATGCAGACTACATGTTTTGTGTGTGTGTTATCTGTAGGAGTTTGTGGCTCAGTGTGCAGACTACATGTTTTGTGTGTGTGTTATCTGTAGTAGTTTGTGGCTCAGTGTGCAGACTACATGTTTTGTGTGTGTGTTATCTGTAGGAGTTTGTGGCTCAGTGTGCAGACTACATGTTTTGTGTGTGTGTTATCTGTAGGAGTTTGTGGCTCAGTGTGCAGACTACATGTTAGTGTGTGTGTGTGTGTGTTATCTGTAGGAGTTTGTGGCTCAGTATGCACACTACATGTTTTGTGTGTGTGTTATCTGTAGGAGTTTGTGGCTCAGTATGCAGACTACATGTTTTGTGTGTGTGTTATCTGTAGGAGTTTGTGGCTCAGTATGCAGACTACATGCTGAACAAGAGTGTGGAGAAACAGTTCAAGGCCTTCAGGAGAGGTTTCCACATGGTGACCAACGAGTCACCGCTCAAATACATGTTTTGTGTGTGTGTGTGACCCGAGGAGATTGAACTGCTCATGTTTTGTGTGTGTGGAAGCAGGGTGAGTTACCAGTAGAAACATGTTGTGTGTGTGTGTGAACAGAGTAGAACCCACTGTGGGACAAATACCTGCAGGGATGAAGGTCAGACCGGAGGTGTGTGTGTGTGTGTGTGTGTGTGTGTGTGTGTGTGTGGGTGACCAACGAGTCACCGCTCAAATACCTCTTCAGACCCGAGGAGATCGAACTGCTCATCTGTGGAAGCAGGGTGAGTTTCCACGTAGAAACAGAACAGAGTAGAACCCACAAACAAATACCTCTTCAGACCGGAGGAGATTGAACTGCTCATCTGTGGAAGCAGGGTGAGTTACCACGTAGAAACAGAACAGAGTAGAACCCACAAACAAATAGCTCTTCAGACCCAAGGAGATCAAACTGCTCATCTGTGGAAGCAGGGTGAATTACAACGTAGAAACAGAACAGAGTAGAACCCACAAACAAATACCTCTTCAGACCCGAGGTGATCGAACTGCTCATCTGTGGAAGCACACACACACACACACGTCACACACACACACACACACACACCCACACACACAAATACGTCTTCAGACCGGAGGAGATTGAACTGCTCATCTGTGGAAGCAGGGTGAGTTACCACGTAGAAACAGAACAGAGTAGAACCCACAAACAAATAGCTCTTCAGACCCAAGGAGATCAAACTGCTCATCTGTGGAAGCAGGGTGAATTACAACGTAGAAACAGAACAGAGTAGAACCCACAAACAAATACCTCTTCAGACCCGAGGTGATCGAACTGCTCATCTGTGGAAGCAGGGTGAGTTACCACGTAGAAACAGAACAGAGTAGAACTCTGAGGCTCCTGGTCCTGGTGCACTAATACCTCACACCAGATCACACCAGGAGGAGATTAAGATGCTCAATCTAGTTGATTACAACGTAGAAACAGGATAGAGTAGAACCCACAGGCAGATCTCCTAGTTCACTACAGCATAGAGGCAGAATCCTCAGGGTGCTTCCAGCTCCTCGCTCCTGTTTGATGCATGTCTTTGATGTATCCTGTGTGAAGCATGTCTCCTGTTTGATGCAGAGATGTGACCTCATGTGCAGTATCCTGTTTGATGCAGAGATGTGACCTCATGTGCAGTATCCTGTTTGATGCAGAGGTGTGACCTCATGTGCAGTATCCTGTTTGATGCAGAGATGTGACCTCATGTGCAGTATCCTGTTTGATGCAGAGGTGTGACCTCATGTGCAGTATCCTGTTTGATGCAGAGGTGTGACCTCATGTGAAAAAAACAAAAAAAAAAAAAATGGCGGCGCGTGAACAACGCGAGGCTCAGTGTCTCTCCAGACTTCGCAAATTAGCGGTGTTTTACCTGCTCCTAACTGCACTGATCATTCACAACTGCACTGCTTTAACATCCTATAGCAGACAGGAGCTTTTGGACTTTAGAATACACTATTCTGACAGTTTTCTAGCCGATCTTCAACTCATCCCGGAGATCTCCAGAACACCGGAGGCTGCCCACTCTTCTCGGCCGAGCGGAAGTGGTCGCAGACGGCGTCGAGACCGCAAACAAAGGCGGGGTAAGCGCGGAGGGCTACGAGCTAAGCTAAAGCTAACACCGCATCGGCTCCCCTTACCCAGTATTTTCCTCGCTAATGTCAGGTCTCTGATGAATAAGATGGACGAACTTCGACTCTGCCTTACCAATAATAAACGGATTATGGACGCAAACGTCATGATTTTTACAGAGACATGGTTAAATAGCCTTATTCCGGACAGTGCTATTGAGTTAGCAAGACGCCACACTCACCGTGCTGACAGAACGGCAGATGGCTCCGGTAAAACCAGAGGCGGAGGACTGTGCATTTACATAAACAAAGCTTGGTGCACTAACTCTGCCATCACCGAGAGACACTGCTCACCTAACGTGGAGTTTCTCATGGTAAAATGCAGACCCTTTTACCTCCCAAGAGAGCTCACATCGGTCATAGTCACTGCTGTATACACACCACCGGATGCTAATGCTAAGCTAGCAATGAAAGAACTATATGCAGCCATTAGTAAACAGCAGACAACGCATCCAGAGGCTGCCTTTATTGTTGCGGGGGACTTTAATCACTCCAACCTGAAGACAGTCCTCCCCAGACTACATCAACATGTTTCCTGCCACACTAGAGGGAATAAGACACTGGACCATGTTTACTCCAACATAGCTGGAGCTTACAAAGCTACACCCCCTCCCCCACATAGGTCAGTCAGACCATCTCTCTATCTTTCTCACCCCCAAGTATTCACCACTCATCCAACGTGTGGAACCTACAGTGAGGACAATAAAAGTGTGGCCTGAGGGAACAGACTCTTTGCTGCAGGACCGGTTCAAACAAACAAATTGGAATATGTTTGCCACTCAGGCAACCTGTCACTCCCATACAGACATTGAGAGCTTTGCTTCCTCTGTACTGGACTACATCTCCAACACCATAGATAGCGTCACCACTCAGAAACAGATCACCATGTACCCAAATCAGAAGCCCTGGATGAATAGGGATGTTCGTCTCCTACTAAAGGCCCGCAACATCGCCTTCAGATCGGGAGATTCACAAGCCTACAATACAGCCAGGGCCGACCTGAAGCGGGGCATCAAGAAGGCCAAGCACTGCTACAAGCTGAAGGTTGAGGGGCACTTCTCCAGCTCCAACCCCCGACGTATGTGGCAAGGCATTCAGGCCATCAGTAACTACAAGCCCACCAACCCCGCCCCCCCGTCCTCCGATGTTTCCTTCCTCAATGAGCTAAACAACTTCTATGCTCGTTTTGAGAAGGACAACCAAGTACCGGCAATAAAGGCAGAGCTGACTGCTGACCACCCACCCCTAACACTCTCTCCCACTGATGTCAGAGCAGTGTTGAGCAGGATTAACGCACACAAAGCTGCAGGCCCTGATGGCATCCCTGGACGCGTGCTCAGAGCATGTGCTGGTGAGCTAGCGGGGGTCCTGACGGACTTATTCAACCTGTCCCTGGCCCAGGCTATTGTGCCGACCTGCCTCAAATCTACCTCTATTGTGCCGATACCGAAACATTCCACCCCAACTTGTCTCAACGACTACCGCCCAGTAGCACTCACCCCCATCATCACAAAGTGCTTGGAGCAACTGGTTCTGGCACATCTCAAATGCTGTCTTCCACCTACCCTGGACCCACATCAATTTGCCTACCGCAAGAACAGGAGCACAGAGGATGCAGTCTCCATTGCACTGCACTCTGTCCTCTCACACTTGGACTATAGGGACACATACGCCAGAATGCTATTCATAGACTTTAGTTCAGCATTTAATACTGTCATCCCCTCTAAGTTGATCACCAAGCTCAAAGACCTGGGCATTGGAGCTTCCATCGGGAACTGGTTATTGGACTTCCTGACCAACAGGCCCCAGCATGTTAAATTAGATCATCACTGCTCCTCCACTCTCATGCTAAACACGGGTGTACCACAAGGCTGTGTGATGAGTCCGTTCCTCTACTCCCTATTCACTCACGACTGCAGACCTGGACATAATTCCAACACCATTGTCAAGTTTGCAGATGACACCACAGTAATTGGCCTCATCAAGAACAACGATGAGTCGGCCTATAGGGAGGAGGTGGATCGCCTGGCTGCGTGGTGCGGCGACAACAACCTCCTGCTCAACACCAAGAAGACCAAGGAGCTCATAGTGGACTTCAGGAGGAATGCTGACACTCATCCACCCATCCACATCAATGGTGCGGCAGTGGAGTGTGTGAACAGCTTCAGATTCCTGGGGATCCACATCTCACAAAACCTCACCTGGACAACCAACTGCTCCAACCTGGTCAAGAAGGCTCACCAGCGGCTCTTTTTCCTGAGGAGCCTGAGGAAAAACCACCTCTCTTCAGACATCCTGGTGAACTTCTACCGCTGCACCATCGAGAGCATCCTAACCAACTGTATTACAGTTTGGTATGGGAACTGCTCTGTCGCGGACCAGAAGGCGTTGCAGAGGGTGGTGAAAACCGCCCAGCGCATCGCTGGAGCCCCACTTCCTGCTATAAAGGACATCTACAGGAAGCGTTGTCTTAGGAGGGCCATAAACATTAGAAAAGACTCCTGCCACCCAGCACATGGACTGTTTGCCCTCCTGCCCTCTGGGAAGCGCTACAGGAGCCTACGGACCAAGACCACTAGGTTCAGGAACAGCTTCTTCCCCACAGCTGTCTCCCTGCTGAACTCTGCCCCCCATGCCCCACCCCACCCCTAACACATATACACACGGATCTGAGCACCAGGACTCTACCAAGTATCATTGCACTACTGTAGATATGCTGTTTATAATGTAAATCATTTTCCCTGCACTACTGTACATACAGTATACTATATATTCTGTAGATTATGTAAATCATCCATTGCACTGTACTGCACTGTACATACTGTATACTTAACATTCTGTAGATAATGTAAATCACCCACTACTGTACACTACTCATATCGTAATTTATTTATACTGTTATCATAGCCTGTTCATAGACATAGATATAGACACTGCACATATGTATATCTTTTTTTATATCATTTCATACTGCACTTTGTAAATTATGTTATTTAAACACTGCTAAAAGCACTTCTGGTTGAGATGCAATCTGTATTTCGTTGCTTTGTACTTGTGACATGCGCAATGACAATAAAGTTGAATCTGAATCTGAATCTGAATGTGCAGTATCCTGAGTGAAGCATGTCTCCGTGTTTTCTGTCCACAGAACTTAGACTTCATGGCACTGGAAGAGACCACAGAGTATGATGGAGGATACAACAGAGACTCTAGAACCATCAAGTAAGGAGCTGTACTGTGCGTGCGTGCGTGCGTGCGGGGTTCTTCTTGGTGCTTCTATGTAGGTGTCAATGTGCACCAGCAAACTGTTCCTGTGCTTCTTTGTTTTGGGGCAAGGGTTCTTTATGGGTTCTTTGGTTAATTTGTGTAGGTGTTCACCAGAAGACTGATCTTGTGTGTGTGCGTGCGTGCGTGCGTGCGTGTGTGTGTATGTGTGTGTGTAGGGATTTCTGGGAGACGTTGCACTCGTTTGGGGAGGAGCAGAAGAGGCTGTTCCTGCAGTTCACCACGGGAACAGACCGCGCCCCCGTGGGAGGCTTAGGAAAACTCAAGATGATCATCGCCAAGAACGGCCCAGACACGGACAGGCAGGGACACACACACACACACACACACACACACACACACACACACCTTCATCAGAAAAGGACAGCCTTGACACAGACAGCAGAAACACTGACACAAGTCCAGGGGGCTTAACTCATGAACAGAATCATTCAAAAATAACCTGAAGCTTTTATGGAGTTAGCTGTGTGTTTATATACAACATATTCTTCATTGGAGAAAATAGTGTACAATGAAACCTTTTTAAATACACATTTGAAAGTAATGAGGTAGTCCAACAATAATCATTAAGGTCCTCTAAAACTGTTGTTGTTGTTTTTCCTGGGGTTGCTAGGCTACCGACATCCCACACCTGTTTCAACGTGCTGCTGCTGCCCGAGTATGACAGCAGGGAGAAACTCAAGGAGAGACTGCTCAAAGCCATCACCTACGCCAAAGGCTTTGGCATGCTCTGAGAACACACACACACACAGTAGACTGGACTGACAAGAGCCCCTCACACTGCAAAGGACTCCTTTTCAGAACCAAGAACCCCCCCCCCCCCTCCTGTTCTCGCGCCGTACCCTCAGCCCCCCCGCCCCACCCCCACCGTCACCCCTACCCACCCCAAAAAGATATGAAAGATGACCACAACACAAAAACAACAAAGTCACAAAAGGTTGAAGGAAAAAGCGAGTGAGGGTTAAGATAAACGACTAAAGGTTGATGATGAGGTAAAGAGCTGCCGCTTGCACTGTTTCCTCCCTCCCTCTCTCCCTCCCTCCCTCCCTCTCTCCCTCCCTCTCTCCCTCCCTCCCTCTCTCTCTCTCTCCCTCCCTCTCTCTCTCCCTCTCTCCCTCCCTCCCTCTCTCCCTCCCTCCTTTCAGCCCTGTGCAAACACACCTTCCTGATCAGCCTACGTCCTCTCTACGAGTGTCCCCATCCATGAGCCCATCCACCCCCCACCCCACCCCTCTCTCTCTCTCTCTCTCTCTCTCTCTCTCTCTCTCTCTCTCTCTCTCTCTCTCTCTCTCTCTCTCTCTCTCTCTCTCTCTCTCTCTCTCTCCGTCTCTCTCTCTCTCTCTCTCTCTCTCTCTCTCTCTCTCTCTCTCTCTCTCTCTCTCTCTCTCTCTCTCTCTCTCTCTCCTCCTTTCATTTTATTTGATGTACAGACAGATGTTTTTTTCTTCTTTTCTTTTGTTATTATTATTTATTTCAGGGTTGCGATCTGTTTTTATTCAGGCCAGCCTGTGTGGGGCGGGGGGGTGGGGGGGGTGGGGGGGGGGGGGCTGGGATTCACTGGGAGGGAGGCGGGCTTGGGGTGATTCTGGTAAGTTTCTATGTAGAGACAGATGACAGTCAGTGAGTCAGACATGCTTCCTCACTGCTTCTTTGAGATCAGGTCACCCTTTAGAAGTTCCCTCTCCTCAGTTGAACTGAAGCTGAAGGCTGCTTTGTTTCATTTCAAAAGGTAAATAACGCTGACGATGACATCATTAAAGCCATCCCATCTCAACCCAACCTTCTAAGCCACATCCATAAATTAGCATCTTTTTAATTATTAATAATTAATATTATTACAGAGTCTCAACGGTTTGTTTTTCTTTGGGTTTGGAGAAGCATGTGTTTGGAGAGTTTTGAAGACGTCCTCTCGCATAGCACATTCTCTGTGAGAAGCTGTTCAAGGTTGTGACAGAAAGGGGTCTCTGAGCTGTTGCTAAGTGCACTTAGACATTTCCGGAATGTTTTTGTTGATGTCTTTCAGAACACAGATTGCCATGGTTACTCTGATGCATTGTTTTAGATTCTGAGTTCCTGTCTTCCTTTGTGGTCAGTTAATCTATATAAAAAAAAGTGTTGTATCTTCCGCAGTTCCTGTCAGAATATAGAATGAGTCTATTCAATAACGGAAGGATTTTTGGTCCTGTGCATATTCATTATTTTCATTTTAAAGGTAGACTTATGGATATGATGTCAGCAAATTTTAGAAATCAGATTATAATTACGTAATTTAGCTTTTTGGTATTTGTTTTTGTAAATACAAATATAGACACAACTGTCAGTCCCCATTGTGAAATTCATTCAAGGGCTGTCAACATATCAAATTTCACATCCCAAAATCGTTCTGCAATTTGACCTCGTACAGTCTACCCTCAGACATCTTCCTCGTTACGACTCAATAACAAAAGAAAACATTGAGCGAGAAAGAGAAACCAAACTAGCACGAGCTAAGATTAGCCCGGTTGATTGGCTAACAAGCTAATGCTCTTCCCTGTCCACTCTGTCCAGGCCTCAGGGGGCCGGCTGAACCGTTTAAATATAACTCTGATTAGCCTGATCCTCCACCTTTTGGAGAGTCGCATCAGCCGCTAAAGGAAGTTTGTAAAAGACGTTTGCTGGACGTGTTACTGACTGCAGCCTGTCTGACCCCTCAGACCCACTTGTCTGTCTGTCAAAGAAGTCTGGAAAAGGCACTTTTGTTATTTTATATTTCTTTTCTTTTTTATATAAATGTTGATTTGGATGGAAATGTGAAATGCTCTTTTCAGCACTGGCAGTTCAGTTTTATTGTTGTTTTGGTCTGTAATTATTATTATAATTATATATTTTTAAGGATAGTTGAACGTGGATGTAAGAAGTGATTTAAGGACCGGAGGTTTCTGATATTCTGTGTTTCTCACACTGGGTCTCAATACTCTCGTGTTAATTTTTTTCTTCCCTCACAGTCTATGGTGATCATATGTTTCATTCTAAAGACGTAGTGAACAAAGTTGTATGAAAGACGTTCCTTTATCGAACATATTTAGAATGAGGCATTCAAAAGAAGACGTTAAGTGGACAAAATCCGCATGTAGCCTCCCATTACTGACCAACGTTCGGAATGCCACTGATCTGAATAGAGTTCTCTGTTGCCACGGAACCAATTGTGACATCACTCCCCTTTTCCATCCATTCCCAGTTCTTTTTTTTTGTCATTTTTTTTTCTTTTTTGCTTTTGGGGTCTTGTGTCATCGTATTGTCTTTGTTTTTGCTCCGCAGAAGAAAGCTGCTCACACGGGCCTTGTAGTAGAGGAACTCTAGGACCCAGGGGGAGGTTAAGGGGGTCGGTCGAATTGTTGGGTTGGAAACTTGTGAAGGTAAAAGATGGTTGGAATCAGCAGTTGCGTTTAAAAAAAAAAAAAAAAGATTTTAAAAAGAGGCTACATCAAGTGTTGTGAAAACTTGCTAAATAAAAGTGACTGCTTTTTTTCCAAGTATCATGTGAAGTGTTATTCATTTAATTATGCTTTGTTTTCAGACTATTACACCCCCCTGTGTGTAGAAACAGACCTTTTAATGTGTGATGGAGATGTGCAGTCAAAATGGCCGCCTCTTCAAACAAACGCTTGTTTACTGTCGCTGAGAGCCGGACATGAAACGCGTATTCTTCTTCTGTGGTCTTTGCAGCAGGGCATTATTTTAACCCACCGCACCCAAATAGTATTAAGGTCTAATAGTGAATATATTAGGCACTTTAAGAATATAATTTTCATGTTTACCAATACTCATGATGATATGAGTGTTTGATGGATACACTTTGTCAGGGAAAATAAAAAATAAATTAAAAAACACGTATTTATTCATTAACATTTGAAAACATTGTTACATATTTTTACAAGAGGGACTCAACATTTCTGAATAGTTTGGTCATTAGCCAATAACTATTTTACTTTAATTATAATATGTTAAAATTAAAATGTATTTCAATTTTAAAATAGTATATATTACAATTTATAGCAACACATGTCTTGAGCAGAGAATCAACATTTGAATGCATCTACAGTTTTTATTCACATTATTTGTGAAAAAGATTATCGTCAAAATCCAATTTCCACACAGTTTTATGTTGGTCTTCAGTCTGTCAGAGTAGAGCTAAAATAATCATGTAGAAATCATTTAACTATATGAGTTTTTCAATAGTTAAATTCATAAATGTAGATATTTAAATCAACTTTAATTATAATGAGAGGGAGATGCAGGTCTGCCGACATAAAACTTGAAACATTTGAGAGAAAAAAGTCAGCTAAAAACAAATGAGCCCCTTCACC
The DNA here is from genome assembly GCA_026901105.3 of Galaxias olidus. Lineage (NCBI taxonomy): Eukaryota > Metazoa > Chordata > Actinopteri > Galaxiiformes > Galaxiidae > Galaxias > Galaxias olidus. The sequence continues at coordinate 41,831 of JAPMUY010009490.1, forward strand.
ATTCCACCTAAGGTCACTGCCTGAAAGATTTCAGGAACTCAATCATTTTGTTTGTTAAATTTGAATCTAGGATTTTAACTTATGTGGGTCTCTTTCGACTATTTTCAGATTGTATTGATTATCTCTTGAGTCACAGACTCTCTTTTGAAATTGTTGCAGTCAATCTTTTATTAGCCGTCATCATTTATTTGACGGTTTCACTTGTTATGCATTGGTCACTTTCAGCATTATCGCCCTTTGTTGCTACTCTGTTTCAGTACATTTTCACTCTGTTCTGAGTCATTATGGCCCTTTGTTGCTACTCTGTTTCAGTACATTTTCACTCTGTTCTGAGTCATTTTTAGCATTATTCAACTTTGTTCTGGGGTCATGTTCAGTATTATGTGTTATTTGACTTAGTTGGTATTCATTTTCTGTATTATTTCACAGTTTTTAGTTAGGTTGGGTTATTATTTATTATTCTCCACCTCAGACAGTTTTATGCTGTTCAGGTTGGGTTATTATTTCACAGTTAGTTTTGTTATTATTTCACTTTGTAGTCGACGTCCTTCTCCACCTCAGACAGGTCCTGCTCCGCTATGCTGTTCACCCTGTATGTGCTGGGTTATTATTTCACAGTTATTAGTTAGGTTGGGTTATTATTTCACTTTGTAGTCGACGTCCTTCTCCACCTCAGACAGGTCCTGCTCCGCTATGCTGTTCACCCTGTATGTGCTGGTTTATTATTTCACATGGTTATTAGTTAGGTTGGGTTATTATTTCACTTTGTAGTCGACGTCCTTCTCCACCTCAGACAGGTCCTGCTCCGCTATGCTGTTCACCCTGTATGTGCTGGGTTATTATTTCACATAGTTGTTAGTTAGGTTGGGTTATTATTTCACAGTTATTAGTTAGGTTGGGTTATTATTTCACTTTGTAGTCGACGTCCTTCTCCACCTCAGACAGGTCCTGCTCCGCTATGCTGTTCACCCTGGCCTCCATGGTGGTGACACGACGCTTCACTTTGGACTGGTACTTTCTGTAGTCGTCCATGAGTGTGGTGAACTTCTCCATCATGGTGCCCAGGTTCCGCTCCAGCTTGGCCACCTTCTCGTCCAGGTCTTTTGGGTCGGGCGACGTGTCCACGGTCAGGTCGATCAGGTTGTCCTTTAACAACATGGCTCTCCCTTTCTCCTCGAGGACCTTCTTGGCGTCCGGATACTCGTTCATGGCCTCCATCAGGTCGTCTTTGGTCAGGGCGAAGAGGTCGGAGTAGCCCACGCTGCGGATGTTGGCTGTTCTCCGGTTGCCCGCCTTGCTGCCTTTGATGCCCAGGATGCTGATCTCTCCAAAGTAGGCCCCGTCACTGAGCACCACGAAGGTCGTGACCCCGTCGTCTGCCACCACCGCCAGCTTGCCCTGACGGATGATATACATCTCCCTGCCTATGTCCCCCTTCCTGCAGATGTAGTCTCCGGGGCTGAAGACCTGTGGCTGGAGCTTGAGCACCAACTCGATCAGCAGCCCCGCCTCACAGTCCTGGAAAATCTTGACTCTCTTCAGCGTGTCCAGATGCACGTTGATGGCGATTTCCACCTTCAGCTTGTCCGGCAGTGTCTTCAGCACCTCTTTCTCGTCGCTGATCTTCTTCTCCGTCCACAGGTAGTCGAACCACTTGATCACTTTGCTCTCCAGCTCCTTGCTGACCTTGCGGAACTGCATGTACTGTTTGATGGAGTCGATCTTGGCCTGGAAGTCGGCTCGCGTGGCGTTCATGTTGGAGATCATGGAGCCGACGTTGCCCACGATGGTGGCGAAGATCAGCACCCCCGTGAGGAAGTCAGCCACGACAAACAGGTACTCCACGTCTCGGACTGGGGGCGGAGTCTCCCCGATGGTGGTGAGGGTCAGAGTGGACCAGTACACGCTGTAGATGTACTTCCGGGCCAAGCGGCCGTGCTCGGGGTCGCTGATGTTTGGGTACACCCAGGAGTCCGACCCGAAGCCCAGCGTCTTGGAGATCCCGAAGAAGATGCAGGCGTTCCAGTGGATGATGATGAGGATGTAGAGCACGAGGTTGGAGATCCGGAAGACGTTGGGATAACTGGTACGGTTCTCTGTCTTGTCGAAGAACTCAAAGAGGCGGTTTATCTTCAGGAGGCGGTTGAAGCGGAACTCCGGGTTGTCGACGCCGAATTTGAGGTAGAGCAGATCCGTGGGGATCATGGATATCATGTCGTATTTAAACTGATCGGTTTTCTGGTACTGTTCCCTGGTTTTCTTAGGGTCCTTCATCAGTAGACCTTGTTCCAGGTAACCTGTTGAATTAATTAAAAAATAAATAAGCGTGTCTTCATTATTAAAGAAAAATCAATCAATTTATTAAACATATTTTGTGTTAGAATGAGTATAAAAACATATTTTTTTTTTAATTTAAATTAATAATTTTATATTAATCTAATCTAAGATGCGACCAAACGCAAAAAGTCTATATGCAGTTAGTTATTTTCTTGATCTGTTTCTCAAATTGACAGGTTTCCCCACCACCTCACCTGTCCTAGACCTGACAAATGTGTCGATGTAATAGATGAAGTCAGAGATGTAGTCCAGCACCAGCCACAGCGTCCCGTAGGTCTCCTGCAGCTCGTTGAACGCTGTCCTAAAGGCAGACACACACACACACACACACACACACACAGACACAGCAACAATAGTTCACTCCTCATTTAAAGGTTTTCTTTTATCCCATTTTACGTGTTGAGTTTTATTTTCAGAACTAGCAGATATGCACAAGGCAGATATGTACAGTATTAGAAAATGAATGAAAATGTTGCCTGCTGCGCATGCTTGGCTTATGAGTGGAGTAGAGTGGAGTAGATGTAGCATTAATGTGATATGTGGTATATTATTAAAGTCATCGATATACATATTATGTATAAGCTACATACTGTATGTTGTGCAATTGATGACTTTGGATATTATTGCATGTAGGCCTACCGTAAATGTGTTGTGTCCAATATGTTCAACCGCTTACTGATGCTATTTTATTAATATTGAGATAATACACGTAAATGTTCCTATACTTCTCAGGTTTTTTTTTCTCCATTTGTACCATTTAAAGTTTGGGCTAAACTGGCAGCCATGGCCGACCAGTAGTCAAGTAGCATGTTGCTAAGGGAAACGACCTAAACAAATGTTTGGTTCTTTTTTCAGATAGCTTTGGATTGGGGGCACCACAAACGGCCTCTGGTGCATAGGCTTTTGATTTTGTTTTGTTTAAACTGATAAGAGTATTACCTTGTCACAATGAGCATGAGGTTGTAAAAGACTGGGATAGCGATCACGGTCAGCCATTTGTAATAGTTATCAATCGAAGGGTCCATAATCCACACTGGTTTTCTGTGGAGGAAACATAAAGGCATGTTGTCAACATTGTTGATATTTGATAGTTCATAGTTGTTATCGTATCACTGACTAAGCTTTGCTGGAGACCTTAGCCGGGCTCTATGAGTTACGTTTCATCAATCAATACTTGTCATTTCAAGTAGCCCTACTTTTAATATAAAGTGACTTCTAAATAGAGCACTAATATTTTTGTAGGCTGTTTTTACACTTTGGTCCTTCCGTTGTGTTGGAATACTCACGGAGGTTCCTCTTTCTTCTTCTCGTCTTTCTTTGCATCTTTCTTTTCTTCCTTTTTCTCGTCTTTTTTCTCGTCTTTTTTCTCTTCGTCTTTCTTTTCATCCTTCTTTTCCTCTTCTTTCTTTTCATCCTTCTTTTCCTCTTCTTTCTTTTCGTCTTTTTTTATCTCTTCTTTCTTGTCTTCTTTTTTGCTGTAATAAAAAAAATATATAAAACAGTGCTTTGAAATTATGCTGGAATAACGTGTTACTATATTAAACGTCGCTTTATCTTTACTAACAAAGAACAGTAAAAAAAAAAACTATTGACCTGTCTCAGTTACAAATACATTTCAAAGTTGGTGTAACATTAAAGATATGCGGTGCACATTACATTAATTATGTATTTGTGGGCAGTATGACTATAAAATATTAACAAAAGCCCTCTCTTTTCTCTAGACATTCTATATGGTCTATAAGGAGGAATAAATAAAGAATGTAAATATGTATAAATCCTATGTTCTTAGTTACACTTACTCGTCGGTGTTGTTGCAGTTGTTAGTGTTCAGAGCTGCCAACGGCCATCGACCACAATTACTAAAGAGACAAACAAATGGACATAAGGTCAAATGTCATCTGTCACATCGTTCAATCGTCAACAGCGTCGAACTTCAAAAGCCCCCTGCGCATGTGCGACGCAGTGAAACTACATGCAGAGTTAGAATTCTTACAACTTAAGCATACACGGAGATAGCTGGGACTAATCCTTACTGTGAAACACCAACAGCTACAAAAGTCACTATAATTTGCCAGCACAAGACTAATTTGTTTTTCGAGAAATGTGTGTGCGTGTGTGTGCGTCCTGACCTTCGACCCGTCTCCATTTGCTCCAAGTCGCGGTTGCCGACCACGCGGACATGGCTGGCGAAAGAAGACTGCTCGGTGCTGATCTTCGGCATGCTGTCTCGCGGTGTGCGTTATCTACACTGCAGCAGGCTGTCAGACTAGGTCACAGCTGTATGGAAACACACGCACACACAGAGAGAGAGAGGCATGGGATAACACACAGAAGAGAAAGGTGGCACATTAGCATAAACAGAGGTAGGCCTAAAACTTTGATAATTTCGGCAAGGTTACTGCACCAAAAAAAAAAAAGAACGGGCCTGAACAAACTTCCAACGCGTGACCACTTGGTTAAATAAATCGTTTCAGGTTTCCAGGTATGCCAAGGGGCATTGGAATAAGAGACAAAACAACAAGCCGTTGTTGAAGATCTTATTGGTGACATTGCATCATGAAGTCTAAAGCCAATGTTGCATCTGAAACAGTAAGAGCTTGCCCTGGGTATGCTATTGAGTTCTGCGAAATAGAAAGCAAATTACAGGAGCAAGAAAAAAATAATGGTTAAATCAATGAGATTCAAACATGTTTTTATTTTTATACCCATACATAGCCTACCATTGCATTGAAACTTCAATGTAAAACGAGTGACTTAAGGGGAAAATTGTGTTTTCAATTAACCTGTGCTCGAAGGAAAAGCACACTAACTATTTATGAAACCTATGCGATCTGAAAAATTAAAGATCATGCCTAATAATCTTTGTGTCCACCATGATTCTCAACTGAGGTTGTTTTTAGTTTACAGATTAATCAATCAGTGCTAATCTGCTTGACACACGGTCTCTCGGATTTTGGAATAATAATAAACTAACAAAACAGTTCACATTATTTTTTACCTGAACATATGTAGGACTAGTTTGCGAATTAATCCGCGTGCGATCTTTCTAAAATTATTGACATTAAAAAAAAAAAGATTCACTGGGAGCCGGTAAATAATCCCATTCTAGTAATCCCCTCTTGGTCTGTTTGAAATCTAAATTTCGAGAACAAAATATTTCCCCATTGTCCCTTCAACGGTCGTCGAAATGTGTATCCAAATCGGTCCTGATTTCGTTAAATAAGCATCATAACAGTTGGACAGCTCCGCGCTATAGTCTTCTATCCCGCAGTCAAGCAGGGATCGTTCTGTGTCTTTGAATCCCTTGGTAACGGTGGAGGAGGGGTGGGGAGGTTTAACTGCTAGCCCATGCAAGGTGCCGTTTCTTCAGGTTAAGAAGTAGAAAGTCTCACATAAACAAGGGAGGTCAATCAAAATGGAAGACCAATTATTTCTTTAACCAAATGTTTATAATACAGGCTTTAGGCTATATGTAGGAACATCTTTTTATTTAGTAATGCATGGTCTACGAGTATGCCTATTTGGAGGAACAATAAGCCTATTAACAGTTGGACCAAACTGAGTATTGGTAGGCCTATTCATTTTTTTGATTGTGTAGCCCTATAGTTGAGATAAAGAAAAAATGTGTTGGCTGAGACAATTTTTGGTAGGCTACTTTTGGTGTTCATTATTGGGCCCACCAAAAGCTCAATTTCTATGACTTGATGGGTAATTTTTTTTGTGTTTCTCAACCAACATTCTCATAATCAGACTCACTTAAAATTTTATCAAAATATAGCCTAGGTCTGACATGTTGATACAATTGTGTCTACAACTTTGGCATTAGCAAATCAACATGATAAAATCTAGTATCAAAGCAATTAATGATTATCTCGGTGACGTTCTAGCACTTTTGATTTAAATGTGCTAGGAGCTCATCCAAAATTGAACGGGTGTGAACCTCAATACGGTCTCATAGCAACCTCAAGCCCCACCCACTAAAACGGAGGCAGACCTGCATGGGTGATCCTGCTGACAATCTGGTACTTGAGGAGATAATCTTGGGCCAGGATGCTATTCTGAGACTTATGTGCTAATGAAAGTATTGCTTCCTGGAATAAGCCAAAAATAAATACCATTGCATGTCAGTTGGTCTGAAATCAATTTGTTTTCCAAAAATAACCTGTATGTATTTCACAATTTTTTTTATTTATTTTTTTACATCTATACGTTTTCAACTCTACACATGATATCCATCTAATGATTTTTGCTTTGTTTGGCCACTGTTTAAAAAAACAAGGAAATATCAAGTCAATAGGCTACAAAAGAAACACTCTATTATCCAAGTATGTTGAGTTTTACCTCACTCACACAAACACACTGCTTTTGTACGTGAGTGTGTAAACTGGGTGGGTTGTGTTGGTGTCCAGGCATAGGCCTTTAGTTCATTTGGGTCCACACTGATCAGTAATAGGTAGGGTACATGCTCATAATTGGAACCATCTCTCTTCACCTCACTCCCTGGAGGAGCGCTTGTTCAATGCTGATTCATAGTTAAAAGTATGACAAAGATTAAAGCACAATAGAAAATACAATATTTTATCCATAATATAATAAAATATAACATAATTGAATAGTTGAGCTGAGGACAGTGAGGGGTCGTAAACAGGAAGTGACGATGATCGACGTATGTCCTATGTCCTCTCAAGTCCTCTATTAGAAAATGAGACGCATGCCATAAAGAAGTGAGTCACATGGACTACTGGTGTTTGCGTGTGTGTTAAAGTCACAGTCCCTTGTGCATCTTTATGTCATCCACATAATAGGAGTTCATTCTCTCTCTGTGTGTGTGTGTGTGTGTGTGTGTGTGTGTGTGTTTGTACATCCCATAGGACTTGCTTTGGCCCTCGTATAACCACAACAGAACTCTCTGTGCTGATGAAGCCTTAACGAGCAGCCGTTACCCATGAGACTCACCTGAAAACAATTAAACTCATTAGACCTACAGACTGGCCGCACCGGGTATCGCGACGCGCCCCCTCGACGGTTGGGATGTAGGGCCTAACCTCTGACGTGATTCAAAGCTCAACCGCCCGAGTTCCAAAGCAAGGAGGAAAATGACAGTTTACTTTTAGCGCCATAGGCTTGACGCTCGATGCATATAAACTTGACATTAGGCAGAAAATGTTTTTCAGAAATCTACGCGCGGCATAATTACTTTTATGAGTCTTATTTACATTTCTCGTGATTTCCGGGTTGGGGAAGTCTAAATTCCTGAAGGCCTGCTTGCTACCAACATGCATATCTAATAGATCAGTCTGGACATTCTCATCAGTATTAATAAATATTTAGACTTTTTATTAACTTATACATATCATTTAATTGCATGGAAATAACTCACATAAAATACATTATATCAAATTATAATTCTCTGTATGAGACATCACTATCTAATATTTAACATATGTAAATATGTTTGACAAACTGTCAGTGTTTTGTTGATTTCACTCTGACAGTAGACTAGCCTACTGTTAAAATAAAACTTGTTGAACTCTTGTCTGTTATATTGCTTCCCTCTAGTGTCCAAATATGGCATTGCACCCCTTTGGTATATTGTTGCCCTCTAGCGTCCAAATATGGCATTGCATCCCTTCCTCATGGAACAGACGATTGTGTGATTAATTGTACAACCGTGTGCGACTCTCAGAACCCTACCCACATGGACAGCAAATATTTACTTGACTCAGTGGAAACAGATACGCATTCTGCACACAAAGGTAGGGCATAGAACTACATAATATAGATTATTATGATGAGAGTACAATGTAGTTTAATAGCACAGTTAGTAGTACATAAATTGCGCTGCTCGTTAGTAAAATGGTCTTTTCTATTTATCGTCAAATTGTTTATGGTCTAGAGGGGCTCGTCCATGCGGAGGGTCCGGACCTGGTTCTCCATGTTGACGAGACGCTGCCTGATCTTCTTCTGGTACGTCTCAAACTGGGCCAACATCTTCTTAAACTTCACCTGCATCACTTCCAGGTTATGGGTCATCTTACTCACTTTGTCGTGCAGCTCGTTGGCGTCCACTTTGAGGGCCAGGTTCTCGTCGATCAGGTTGTCCTTGACGAGGATCTGTCTCCCTTTGTCCTCCAGGGCGTACTTTGCTTCTGGGTACTCGTTGAGTGCGTCCATCAGGTCGTCTTTGGTCAGGGCGAAGAGGTCAGAGTAGCCCACGCTGCGGATGTTGGCTGTTCTCCGGTTGCCCGCCTTGCTGCCCTTGATGCCCAGGATGCTGATCTCTCCAAAGTAGGCCCCGTCACCAAGCACACAGAACTGGGTGACCCCGTCGTCTGCCACCACCGCCAGCTTGCCCTCTTTGATGATGTACATCTCCTTTCCAATGTCTCCCTTCTTGCAGATGTAGTCTCCGGGGCTGAAGACCTGTGGCTGGAGCTTGAGCACCAACTCGATCAGCAGCCCTGCCTCACAGTCCTGAAAGATGCGCACTTTACTGAGTGTCTCCATGTGCACGTTGATGGCAATCTCAGCCTTCAGCTTGTCCGGCAGGTTCTTCAGTACCTCTTTCTCGTCACAGGTCTTCTTCTCCGTCCACAGGTAGTCGAACCACTTCACCACCCTCAGCTCCAGGTCCTTGGTGACCTTACGGAACCTCATGTACTGCTTGATGGAGTCGATCTTGGCCTGAAACTCGGCCCTGGCCGCGCTCATGTTGGAGATCATGGTGCCGACGTTGCCCACGATGGTGGCGAAGATCAGCACCCCGGACAGGAAGTCAAAGGTCACAAACAGGTACTCGATGTCCCGGACAGGGGGCGGAGTCTCTCCGATAGTGGTGAGGATCTGCATGGACCAGTAGAGGCTGAAGATGTACTGCCGGCCCAGACGGCCAAACTCGGGGTCGTTGAGCTTAGGGTACACCCAGGTGTCCGAGCCGAAGCCCAGCCGCTTCGAGATGCTGAAGTAGATGCAGGCGTTCCAGTGGATGAAGATGACGATGTAGAGGACCAAGTTGCTGATGCGGAAGATGTTGGGCATGTTGGTGCGCGTCTCCGTGCGGTCGAAGTACTCGAAGAGCCGGCCCATTTTGAGGAGGCGGTTGAAGCGCACCTCGGGGTAGTTGAACCCTAAGCAGAGGAAGAGGACGTCGGTGGGGATCATCGCTATGACGTCCAGTTTGAACTGCGTCGTCTTTTTGTAGTTTTCAAGTAATAGTTTTGGATCCTTCACCAGCAAGCCTTGTTCCAGGAAACCTGCGTGGATAAAAAAAAAAGATAGCTTTGTTACAAAAATAAATATTTTTTTTTTAGATTAATCTTTGGTATATTGTAGGCATAGACGAGTGAGTTTACTAGTGGCCTAGTGAGTTGAACTGCTACCTGTAGGTCATGAGTTCAAATCCAACCTGGGAACACCACTATTAGTGTGCCCTTGAGCAAGGCACTTAACCATAAATTGTTCCAGGGGGACTGTCCCTGTAATCTCATTATTTGTCATCAATTCTCACAACTGATGCAACTGATGTGTGTGTGTGTGTGTGTGTGTGTGTGTGTGTGTGTGTGTGTGTGTGTGTGCCACAGACCAGTCCTGGATCGAACAAAGGTGTCCAGGTAGAACAGGAAGTCGAAGGTGTAGTCCAGGAAGAACCACACCTTCAGGTAGTGCATCTGGAGGTCCTCGAAACAGGACCTGAAACACACACACACACACACACACACACACACACACACACACACACACACACACACACACACACACACACACACACACACACACACACAGCAGGGTGAATGGAGAGAGAAGGACTTTGGTTGGGTTTTATTCTGTTTCTTTAATATTTTATTCTTCTTGGTGTTTCCCTCCAGTCAGTCCTAGTCCCAGTGTTTCCTAACTGACTGTGAGGGTTGGGAACAACTTTTCATATTTGCATCGCTGCTTTTTGGCTGATTGAGATGTGATCAATTTGCAAGGTATAAAAAGATAGGAAAAGATGGTGTCTTTTAACCGACTGTAAGGTACTTGTTAGGTAGTACCAAAGCTATGGACAGGAGAAGATAGTCTTTAGTTAAGTCTTTAATTAAGTCTTTAGACTGTAAGGGACTTGTAAGGAAAGGAGAGTCAGACCTTGTGACCAGTAGCATGAGATTGTAGAATGAAGGTACAGCCATCACACACAGCCACTGGTAGTATGTGTCTGTAGCAGGGTCCATAGTCCAAACCTCTTTTCTGGAAGACGAGTATAAAACAATATTCTCACAATGGAAAAAGTAAAACAAATGAAGCTGTGAAAGGCAGAGGTCAGTTAGTATGTGTCTGTAGCAGGGTCCATAGTCCAAACCTCTTTTCTGGAAGACAAGAGTATAAAACACCATTCTCACAATGGAAAAAGTTAGAAGCTCCCAGTAAAACATGTGAAGCTGTAAATGGCAGAAGCTACCAATAAAATACCATGAAATTGAACACAGATAGTTTATACTGTATCTTGTCTGACCGGAACATATTGAATTTGAATTTGAACGGAACCCCAACTGTCATCTCATCTTTTCATGAAACTATCTCTCTACTCACGGAGGCTCATCTTTTTTCTTCTCATCCTTTTTCTCGTCTTTCTTCTCATCCTTCTTTTTGCTAAAAGGCACAAGACATTTGATGAAACACTCCTGAAAATGTTGTGATTGTTATTCTCGTACATTTTATTCACATTTGACTACATATGCAGTACATCACTACAGCCAAAGGGTGGCAGCAGAGTGCTCTCAACGTTCAACACAAATACATTGGTCTCAGTGTCATCCTCTACAGCAGCACTAGAATTGGCTTGCTGCTTATGTAACTATTATACTAAGACACTAAGGGTGTGTTGAATTCAAATTTGTTTGTCTTTGTTTGAGCAAGATCAGAGAACACATTTTGGTGCTCCCAATCCTTCTCAGAGGCAGTAAAGAAGTGCACCCGTGTAACGCTATAGCGCGCAGTAGTAAGAGTAGTGGTCATTGGGTTAGGGTTAGGGTTAGGGTTAGGGTTAATTTAACCCTAACGCCATAGCGCGCAGTAGTAAGAGTAGTGGTCATTGGGTTAGGGTTAGGGTTAGGGTTAGGTAGTGGTAGTAGAGTAGTGGTCATTGGGTTAGGGTTAGGGTTAGGGGTCATTGGGTTAGGGTTAGGGTTAAACCCGCTAGCCTAAGACTCACTCGTCTTTGTTGTTGCTGTTGTTCATGTTCAGGGCCGCCAGGGGGAAGTGCCCTCCATTACTAGACAGACAGACAGACAGACAAACAGGCAGGCAGGCAGGCAGGCAGGCAGGCAGGCAGGCAGGCAGGCAGACAGGCAGGCAGGCAGGCAGGCAGGCAGACAGGCAGGCAGGCAGGCAGACAGGCAGACAGGAAGACAAACAAACAGGTAGGTCAGTATACACTACACGCATCACTGATGATGATGATAATGACAGTGGCGATGTTAAGGATTTTGCCGATAGCTGTAATTATGATACTGATCGACAATAATAATGACCAATAACTGATTGACGGTAAGAATGGATTGTGACGGTGATGACAGGTGTGTGTGTTTGTTTTCCAAGCTCACTTCCGCCGGCGGAGCTGGTCGGAGCTCTCGGCCCTCCAGGCTTGTCTGAACTGTGAGTGGGAGTCCAGGGTGGAGTCTGAGGGGACCCCATCCCAGTGCCGGCCGTACGGAGCCCAGCCTCGCAGCGACGCCACCAGCCTGGACACCCTAAAGGGAACACACACAGGGGGACAGGGAGGGCCTTTAGTTATCACATCCACCAGTCTGGACACCCTAAAGGGAACACACACAGGGGGATAGGGGGGGCTTTAGTTATCACATCCACCATTCTGGACACCCTAAAGGGAACACACACAGGGGGATAGGGGGGGCTTTAACACATCCACCAGCCTGGACACCCTAAAGGGAACACACACAGGGGGGGAACACACACAGGGGGGGGGGGCCTTTAGTTATCACATCCACCAGTCTGGACACCCTAAAGGGAACACACACAGGGGGGGCAGGGGGGGCCTTTAGTTATCACATCCACCAGTCTGGACACCCTAAAGGGAACACACACAGGGGGATAGGGGGGGCTTTAACACAACCACCAGCCTAGGCACCCTAAAGGGAACACACACAGGGGGGGCAGGGGGGCCTTTAGTTATCACATCCACCAGTCTGGACACCCTAAAGGGAACACATACAGGGGTACAGGGGGGGCCTTTAGTTATCACATCCACCAGTCTGGACACTCTAAAGGGAACACACGCCTTTAACACACACAGTTATCTAAAGGGAACACACACAGTCTTTAACACATCCACCCCTAAAGGGAACACACACAGGGGGCAGGGGGAGGGAACACACACAGGGGGGGCAGGGGGGCCTTTAGTTATCACATCCACCAGCCTGGACACCCTAAAGGGAACACACACAGGAGGACAGGGGGGGGGCCTTTAACACATCCACCAGCAGATAATTCTATGACATCAGACCGAGGGAGAGGATGGATTTTGGGACTTGTAGTTGTTAGTTTAGCTTAGGTTTGTGTGAGAAGGCAAATAGATAAATGTTCTAAAGCACATCTCATGAGCTGTGACCGTCTGACTCTTACATAAATGTAGGTGCCTTGCACAGACCAATCATTACAGAGCTGCTTCAGCCAATCATTACAGAGCTGCTTTAGCCAATCATTACAGAGCTGCTTCAGCCAATCATTACAGAGCTGCTTCAGCCAATCATTACAGAGCTGCTTTAGCCAATCATTACAGAGCTGCTTCAGCCAATCATTACAAAGCTGCTTCAGCCAATCATTACAGAGCTGGTTCAGCCAATCATTACAGAGCTGGTTCAGCCGATCATTACAGAGCTGCTTCAGGCCAGTGCCTCATATAAAATGGAGGAATTTCCTCAAACAAACAATCCTTCAGGAAGAGAATCCTTCGTGGAACTTCGAAACCAGGTATATTGTTGTTGTTCTTGCTGTTATAGGTTGAATATTGTACATTTAGATTAGCCCAAACAAGGCAGTTTGGTCTAAAGGAATCCATGGTATTTTACGCACGGGAATGATAAAGCAGGCTTCTAAATAGCTCAGCGCTGGTTCATACTGTTATTACTTTACAAATGGTGGAATGTCCCTTTAGAGGTTGTTACTCACCTGGACCGACCTCTGGTGTCCGCGAAGAATGTCTGCTGGTCATTGTCTGTAAGGCTGGACACACACACACACACACACACAGAGAGAGAGAGAGAGAGAGAGAGAGAGGTGAGACAGATAGAATGTTTGTCTGAAAGGACACAGAGAGAGGTGAGACAGATATAATGTTTGTCTGTAAGGACACAGAGAGAGGTGAGACAGATATAATGTTTGTCTGTAAGGACACAGAGAGAGGTGAGACAGATATAATGTTTGTCTGTAAGGACACAGAGAGAGGTGAGACAGATATAATGTTTGTCTGAAAGGACACAGAGAGAGGTGAGACAGATATAATGTTTGTCTGTAAGGACACAGAGAGAGGTGAGACAGATATAATGTTTGTCTGTAAGGACACAGAGAGAGGTGAGACAGATATAATGTTTGTCTGTAAGGACACAGAGAGAGGTGAGACAGATTGTTTGTCTGTAAGGACACAGAGAGAGGTGAGACAGATAGAATGTTTGATAGGACACAGAGAGAGGTGAGACGGATAGAATGTTTGTCTGTAAGGACACAGAGAGAGGTGAGACAGATAGAATGTTTGTCTGTAAGGACACAGAGAGAGGTGAGACAGATTGAATGTTTGTCTGTAAGGACACAGAGAGAGGTGAGACAGATAGAATGTTTGTCTGAAAGGACACAGAGAGAGGTGAGACAGATAGAATGTTTGTCTGAATGGACACAGAGAGAGGTGAGACAGATAGAATGTTTGTCTGAAAGGACACAGAGAGAGGTGAGACAGATAGAATGTTTGTCTGAATGGACACAGAGAGAGGTGAGACAGATAGAATGTTTGTCTGAAAGGACACAGAGAGAGGTGAGACAGATAGAATGTTTGTCTGAAAGAACACATGTGTGTGTGTGTGTGTGTGTGTGTGTGTGTGTGTGTCTGTGTGTGTGTGTGTGTGTGTGTGTGTGTGTGTGTGTGTGTGTGTCTGACCTGCTGTCAGATCCAGGAAAAGAAGAATGCTCGGTGCAGATCTTTGGCATCTTGAGCTGTCAAAGTGACAGAGAGAGAGAGAGAGAGAGAGAAAGAGAGAGAGAGAGAGAGAGAGAGAGAGAGAGAGAGAGAGAGAGAGAGAGAGAGAGAGTGATTTAAATAAACAAAGAGAGAAAAGGGATTCACACATAAATAACACATGTGATTTAAAAAGGATACAATAAACTAAAGTCTTTTGGTTAAGATCGTTTGCTTTCCTTTTAATTGAATGCTTTATTCATGTTATTAATTAATTAATTAATTTATTTATTTATTTAGGCTATGTGTGCATTCATTTTGGAAAATTGCTAAAAAGGACCTAAATTAATTACTACTACGACTACTTATTTGAGTTTTTGGTTGAACAGAATCTTGAAAAACTGCATAAATATGTTTTTTCATTGGTTAGGTGACCGCTGTTCAACAACGCAGATTCTGCTAAGGCCAATCACACTGACTGCAATGATGTCACGGGAGCAGAGAACCAATAGCTGAGTCGCTGGAGTAAATTCATTGTCGAGGAATCGGTCAACACAGGCGATAAGGCTCGAGGGATGTAGAGAGCAAGTGAAGAACAGCTATAAATGCTCGATAATCTATAGAAATAGTTTATATTAACGTTTTTCAGTAAGGAATGTTATAGTTGCCGGCTTCATATTACGATGCCGAACTAATATTTGGTATGGACAGATGGGAATGCCGCGCTAGAGGTAAGTGAAAAAAATGTAAACACAGGAATAAGTTTTCAAATCAAAATGATGTCGTTTCTTCCGGTGAATATCTATTCGGTATATGAAATAATGCAAATTATTTTGCCAGTAGCAAAAATTTTGTTGTATTGTATTCTATCATAGTATGTTAGGCCTATACATTTTAATTTGCTAAATGTGTTTGGCTCTATCAATGTATTATGATCCATTTATGATTAAAATGTGTACTAACTCGGGTCGCAGCCAATTTAAATTCAAACAATAAATTCAAACATTTATTTTCTCAAACTTTATTACGAAAAACAGCGTTTGGAAAAATGGTTAGTACAAAGAATGACAACGTAAAAACATTGTTTATTTAAAAAAAAATTAAATAGTAAAGCCTAATTATTGAACAAAAAATATTCTAACTTTTTGTTGGAGAGCAAAGTTTAACAAGACATGTTTTAATGGCCAATGGTAGGACAAAAATATAAAAATAAACAATTGATTTATTTTTTTATTATTTTTTTTAAAGTTTTTATTTTTATTTTTTTAAGGCAACCATATTGGCTAATAAAACATGAAGTTCGTGGAAACTTAACGATAATAATAATAATAATAATAAACAAAATAGGTTTGATGACGTTACATTATATCGTCTTCAAAAATCGTTGTAGGTCACTAGATCACACTATATATCCAAACCATGACCCAAACAAACCTAATTGAAAAGAAGAAATGTCGTCCCTCAATTTCCTTGAAAGACGTTTTAATATGAGAATTTTATCAAAAACATTATTGGTTTTTGCAACAAAACGGTCCGCAGTAATGTCACATGCTCTAACAATGCTCTTATGCGGCTTTGTCGTGATTTGCACCGGTCATAGCAATACATTTAAGACTCAAAGAAGTTATAGGCTTTGTCCAGGATAAATTTAACATTTCTTTCCCAAATTTTGGGATTTTTGATATAGAAATTTACTTTTTAGTTTCTGGTCAACCCGGGATAGCGAGGGGCATGAAATTGGCATGATTCGAAACTTGATACAAATTTTAGCCTGGCTGTGTGCATGCCTGATTTCCATCATTTTTATTGCTAATTTTGTACCTGAATGTTTTATTTAATTATTTATGCTGCTATTTTTCTCGTTGCACATTACGGAGTTGGCAAGAATACGTTCCACTGTCATTGTAGGCCGACACGTGACAAATAAAACAGAACTTGAACTTCAACTTCAACTTGATATCCCTGTAAATGTTAGAATATGTCTCAAAAGTTCTTTAAATGAGTGTGGCATATCTATAATAGAGGTCAATATATTCAACTATTAAGCAACCTGAAAATCCCATATTTTGTTTTTATTTCATCTTTATTGACAGACTGCAGGGTCCATCAGAATACATACAACATAAACAACAACACAGAGTCACATAACATACATAGATCAGCAGTACCACTTACTCCTTCAACAGACATTGAAACCAATGCTTTCACATAGGGGATTGATACCGCACTACACTGAGCTTAGGATCTGCTGGCAGCTTTATTATGGAGTTCTGCGAGTCATTCAGACAACATATAAATTTGTACATCAAATTCCTTAACAGAGCATGGAAAGAATATATTCTTGCTTTACAAAACAAAACACTTGCACCACTCCACCAAGGCTTTCTAAGTAAAATCCTCAAACCGTCATTATAGGCAACTCTAATCTTATGAAAGCTTGCCCTTTTAAACTTCACCCACAGCCTGGCAGTATACAGCGGAGTGCAATACGCACGAAACAGACTTATTTTGACATGATCCGAACACATATTGAATTTCCTAGCCAACATGTTAGCTTGAGCATATAATGTACGGCACTGCCTGTACATGTCATCGTCATCATACAATGTATCAGTAATGAAGTGCCCCAAATATTTTGTTTTAGTACAACAACATAACTCCTGCTTTGCCAAGTAAAACACAGGGAAGATCCTTATCTCCTTTTGCTCTACATATCATGGCAACACTTTTTTTTGCATTGTATTTAACATCATGTTTTACCCCATAATCAGAACATATAGTCAGTAACTGTTGAAATCCAGCAGTGCTTGGAGAAAAAATAGCTAAGTCATCAGCATACATAAAATGGCTAAAAAGGGTGTTACCAATCATACAGCCAGTTCTGCAGCGTGTTAGCTGTTCAGAAAGATCATTCATAAATACAGTACTGTGCGTAGGTTTTAGGCAGGGGATGCTTTTTCGAAGGCGAAGGGTGGTCACGGCAAATGTTGACTTAATACAGCTTTGCTTTTCCCTCACTTTGTATTTTATGAATTGATAAAAAAGTAAACAATTAACATTTATATATATATATATATTTTTTTTTTCTTCTAACTTTGAAGACTTCACACCTGCCTAAAACTTCTGCACAGTACTGTACATTAAATAGAGCAGGAGAAAGTAACCCTCCCTGCCGAACACCATTACCATACATAGAAAACCACTTTTATAAAATTTATATTTTTCCATGCAGGTATGGGAGAGACAGACTTCACTCTACCAGCTCTGAATCTCATCATCCTCCATTCAGACCTGCAGGTAGAGTCAACCATCTTAGAAATATGATCATATCCCTTCCCTCTGCTTGGATAATCCACGGATGAGCATATAATCCAATACAACACATGATGTGAATGGTAAAACGCGTTGGGATCTGTTGACTGTGCGGCTAGGGGAGCGGAGGACGCGATAAGGGAGGGGGGAGGCGGAGGCGGGGGCGGGGGAGGAGGGAGTGAAGGGGAGGGAGCAGCATGAGATGCACCGATTTTTGGCGGAAACGGTCAACGCTGTCAAGGTTGGAATGCGTCTGCATTATATAGGCGAACAGTGGGGATACATTCCTTAACGAACCATATACAGGCCTGTACATTTCTCTCACAGTTTTCTAAGATATCGGAAAACTATTTATTGAAAGGCTATAATTGACCAGAACTTGATAGCAAGTTGAAAAGAACAGCCGCCATAGGATAACTTTTAGGTTTTTTTCCCCCTTCATACTAGGCATGTAGCTAGCGGACTGTCTTAACTAACGTTATCGAGTTGATTTACGGGAACAAGCCGAGAGATCACTTTTGCGTGAGATAATATGCCTTGTCGTGTCTGGGAATGAACCATATTTTGTGTTGTGTTGTAGAGGGTTAGCTTTTTATTTATTTTTATTTTTTTTACAGAAAATCGGCCAACTATTTGTGCAAAGTAAGCACTTGGTGGCTTAACGTTTTTATGCTTAATATCATGATGTGGCCAACAACATTAACGTTTAGTCATACTGTAAAAACAGCACGTAAAAACTAAATGTTTTATAATTATAACGGCACGGTGTTTTGACTATACACAACATTTTAAACCATTTAAAAATGTATATTTTATTTGTGTGCTCACTGCCCATCACTTTTTCAAAGAATAACTTGTAGCCGTCCTGCCGATACTTCCGCCACTCGCGGTTTGATGTTGTGACGTCAGGCTGATCACTACAAAGGGGCCCCACTGAGGGGAGTTTTCGCCCAGCGGCAGTGCGCTGTTTAGGCCTTTTATGGGAGGAATAGTTGTCATTGCAAATTGTGCCAATATCATTGGCAATTTGGGGACCCCTTTCCAATAATTTTTTGGCGGGGCCCCAAACATTTGCCTTGTTTGCCTTTCCTGACAGTGCGCCTCTGCGGACGTGAGCGTACGTCTTGTCCCACCGTTTTAACGCCCATAGTTGCCTAAATAGTCAGTGAAACGCCGTTAATTTATTCTGGCTGCCCAATTAAGTGACACCTTCTGGGTGGTGATTTCCCTCATTGACAGTTCTGCGCAACGAACACCTGATAACAATAAAACCGTGCGCTCGTTTCTGCCCGAGTCCGACTGAAGCCTGGTTTATACTTCACCGTGAGCGCGTTAGCGAACGTAAACGTTCATTTGGCGCTTCCGTTCGCACAGTAGTTTGCCTACATACCTCAACGTACGTTTAACAGGCTCACTAGGTGGCAGTGTCGCATTCAGTAATCCAGAATGTACAGAAAACCTAAGAAGAAGCACAGACACGGAAACTCTCGTTCATGTCCCGCAAAAGTATGAACAACGAGACGAAGGTTGCCCACTGCTTTTCATATTTTCTTACATGAAATCAAGTTAATTCATAGAGCACGTTTAAAACAAGCAGCGCTGACCGAAGTGCTGTACATTCACATACATACAGTTTATCAAACAATACAGATACCAGTTGTAATATATACAGCCTATATGTAGGCTACAAGCTAAGACTTGCTAAGTGCATAGAAAACCACTAATATGATTAGAAGGCTATTGAAAATCCGCCTATCTGCTCCAATTCATTGTGTCATCTGCGTTTTCATTTGTTTGGATACAAACAAAATATTACCGACCATCTTACTTGCTTCCTACCCTACTCAACCAATCAGCGATTGTTTGACGCACTGAGAAGACGCTTCGCGCGACGGGCTGTTAGGATTTGGGAAGACTCCCCGTCAACAGCGGGCCTCTGTGAGCTACGCTTTCCCAGAAACCCCTGCGCTTCGATGCTACGCAGAGCTGTTTACGTGCTGCTTCGCAGAAGCATAAACCAGGCTTCAAGGCATGGAAACCGGCATTAGTTTAAACGTTGTACCTACTGCTCGCCTTATTATCTATGAGAATACATTTCAGAACATGCAAGTAGGCTATTGTTTAACCATAACAGATCCTATTAAGTATGATCTCCGATTAAACTGTTGCCTACAACACATTTGAGGGATTATGTTACTAAAACAAATATAGCAACACATCTCCGTTTATAATTATATTAAGTATTTTTGTTTTGTGCACTCAATTCAACTGTGTAACATGTGAGAGCTAATATTTCGATACATTTTACACACTGGTATCAATTTCAAAGCGTTTGATGAGATTCTTCCTTCTGCCAGCAGAGTCGCAGTTTCTCATCGCTCTAGTTTAGCGCATACACACACACTAAGTAGGTGTAGTGTAGGATTTTCTTATAAATCCCAAAGTTGGCGTAAGAAGTAGCGTACACCTTCCTCTGTGCGTACGCAACGTTTATAAATGAGACCCATTTCATTTCATTTTTTCTCAATGAATAGCCTAATTATTAGGTATTGTGAAAGCCAGCTTTACTTTTTTTTTAAATATATTTTAGATAGATTTTAAATTGTTGCATGATTATGAAATGAAATGAATGAACATTTATCTGGTTTTAGTTTCATTCCGAGTGAAGTAAAGCCAACAGAGTGACGGGTATAAAGTCAAGGCGCAGCACATAAAGCATATTAGAGCAGGCCCAAATCCACCACGCGCGCACCATGTGCACACTCCACTGCGCGTGCAAGCATTTTAAAACAACGTCTCAATCCACTCGAAACACATGAAAATATTTTTATTAAATATAGGCTAGTCATAGACCTATACTTTACTTCGAAACATAAACTTCCAACATGAAGGTCACATTTTTAGTTGATTTATTTGTGACCTTTTTATTTTATGTTTAAAACAAAAACATGTAATCCATTAATCCTGTATTTAGATAAGGATTTAACATGATCAATGCTCCTTTCATCCAATATACTCTTCTCAATTAGAAACAAATGGCTTTCCCTTTCTGATAGCGAGAGTCAGATTGTAAGATTGATTCAGGACTACTGATTTATTGACCTTAACAAGGTATAAAATATTGATTCCGTTCATATTACTAGTAAAGCCTTACAGTGCAAAACTAAACTGCTCAGGCCTTACAATCTATTTTACCTGGTTACGGTTCATGAAAACCGCATGCAGCCCTTTTCAAATGTCTGCGATTGAAAACAAAGTGTCACGTTGCGTTGGGATATTATTCCATAATCTCGTTCCAAAAACAAAACAAATATATTGGGGGTAAAAAAGAAAAAGATTTGACGTGTCCAAATATGTCAGGAGTTGAAGTTATTGGTGAATATCGGCATTGACCGTTCTGTTTATCGGTACCCGGTAAGAATAGCGGCGGAGCCGAGAAAGAGGGTGGGTGGGGGACGAGTGGGTCCAATCCTATTAACTAATCAAGAGTTTATGTAACCACTGTGACTTGTCATATACAGACTTTGTCAGGATACTCCAAACTAAAGATAAAAGCACCATGTATTACAATTCACAGTTCAAACGGTTTCAGTTGTTTTTAAGTTTAAATTAAAAAAGTAATTGCTTTTGTTTTAACATAGTTTTACCCCCCATGAAGTGCCCCCAAGAAAATATAAAACAAGCGCTCTGTTTTGAAACGTATTCTATCAGGTTGTGTGAGCGCGAGGTTTGCAGTTCACCTTCAACCTTCGTGTGCATTGCCCACACTGAAGCCGTGTGAAGCCACAATCTGAACCTTTAAAGATCCACAACCATCACATGATCAAAACCGTCAAAAACCGTTACTCTCAAATAGTAACACCCAATCGCAATTAAAGCGAGGCGTGGCCTATAAGGGATGTATCTGGGGACGGCTGGGGATGGGCGTTTCTGCGCCTGTTTCGATTGGCTAGAACAATTGTCTGTCAGTCTTATTACTAACCAATGATTGGCCGTTAATTATAACCGCTACGTGAGACTGCAACATGAGGACACCAAACCCCACCCCTGAACCCAAACCATGGAAATCCTCTTGTCAACCCGTAAGAGCAGAAGTAAAGCTAATCTTAGATCAGGGTGCTAATCTTAGCTACGGTTCCAATGTGTTTGAGCCCTTAGCAGAGTCCGTTCCATTGGCAACAAGTGTTTATGTTCCCATGAAAGGACTTGAGCTGATTTAAAGAGAGTGATTCATTTAGCGCAGAGTACCTGCATCACACCATCTATAAATTCACCTCTCTCTCTCTGTGTCCCTCCCTCTCTCTCTCTCTCTCTCTCTCTCTCTCTCTCTCTCTCTCTCTATTGTGCTGCACACAAATCTATATTCTGAAACAACACACAGAACACATAAAGACACACATACAGACTATTTTGGCATAACTTTTATTCTAAACAATTTACAGACTAGATTCAACTAGTCTGTGGGCAAAGAAAGCAGCGAATCATCAAGACAAGCAAATGTCCGTCACTATCAACTGTAGCAGGCAAACAAAGAAAAATACACAAGTGGTGACAACACAATCTGTAGTTTATTGAAACAGACATGACAACATATTTCCTTCCCGAATCTTGAAACTACAGTGGGTACGGAAAGTTTTCAGACCCCTTTAAATGTTTCACTCTTTGTTTTATTGTAGCCATTTGCTAAAATCTAAAAAGTTCATTTTATTTCTCATTAATGTAAACTCAGCACCCCATCTTGACAGAAAAAAACAGAAATGTAGAAAGTTTTAGCAAATTTATTAAACAAGAAAAACTGAAATATCACATGGTCATAAGTATTCAGACCTTTTGCTGTGACACATATATTTAACTCACATGCTGTCCATTTCTTCTGATCCTCCTTGAGATGGTTCTACTCCTTCATTGAAGTCCAGCTGTGTTTAATTAAACTGTTTGGACTTGATTAGGAAAGGTACACACCTGTCTATAGAAGACCTTACAGCTCACAGTGCAAGTCAGAGCAAGTGAGAATCATGAGGTCGAAGGAACTGCCCAAGGAGCTCAGAGACAGACTTGTGGCAAGGCACAGATCTGGCCAAGGTTACAAAATTATTTCTGCAGCACTCAAGGTTCCTAAGAGCACAGTGGCCTCCATAATCCTTAAATGGAAGAAGTTTGGGACGACCAGAACTCTTCCTAGACCTGGCCGTCCAGCTAAACTGAGCAATTGTGGGAGAAGAGGCTTGGTGAGAGAGGTAAAGAAGAACCCAAAGATCACTGTGGTTGAGCTCCAGAGATGCAGTAGGGAGATGGAAGAAAGTTCCACAAAGTCAACTATCACTGCAGCCCTCCACCAGTCCGGGCTTTATGGCAGAGTGGCCCGACGGAAGCCTCTCCTCAGTGCAAGACGTGAAAGCCCGCATTGAGTTTGCCAAAAAACACATGAAGGACTCCCAGACTATGAGAAATAAGATTCTCTGGTCTGATGAGACCAAGACTGAACTTTTTGGCGTTAATTCTAAGCGGTATGTGTGGAGAAAACCTGCCCAATACAATCCCAACAGTGAAACATGGTAATGGCAGCATCATGCTATGGGGGTGTTTTTCAGCTGCAGGGACAGGACGACTGGTTGCAATTGACGGAAAGATGAATGCGGCCAAGTACAGAGATATCCTGGAAGAAAACCTCTTCCAGAGTGCTCAGGACCTCAGACTGGGCCGAAGGTTCACCTTCCAACAAGACAATGACCCTAAGCACACAGCTAAAATAAAAAAGGAGTGGCTTCGGAACAACTCTGTGAGCATTCTTGACTGGCCCAGCCAGAGCCCTGACCTAAACCCAATTGAGCATCTCTGGAGAGACCTGAAAATGGCTGTCCACCAACGTTCACCATCCAACCTGACAGAACTGGAGAGGATCAGCAAGGAAGAATGGCAGAGGATCCCCAAATCCAGGTGTGAAAAACTTGTTGCATCATTCCCAAGAAGACTCATGGCTGTACTAGCTCAAAGGGTGCTTCTACTCAATACTGAGCAAAGGGTCTGAATACTTATGACCCTTGTGATATTTCAGTTTTTCTTTTTTTATAAATTTGCAAAAATTTCTAAACAAAGAGTGAAAAATGTAAAGGGGTCTGAATACCTACCGTACCCACTGTATTTTTGGCATGAGCAAGTTGTTGTGAAAGGGGTCTAAAGGAAAGAGGACGTTTCAGGTTAATTGCCTCACACCTAGATCCTCCTTGATAAATCTAAATAAAAAGCTACAACAAGTAGCCTACAATTTATATTGTAACTTTTTCAATGGGTATACAATTTCATATCATGACACTTGAACTTAATTAAAAGTATGTGCTTCAAATAGACTAACGTTTTTAAATAACAACGTGGCAATTTCAGAAAATTTTAATTATAAAAAAATAAATAAAACGACTCAATTGTTGGGAATTAAAGAATATATAATAAATCAGCTTGCTAGACCACTCCTACTTATTAGGTAGGCTATAATTTATAGGAGAAAGAAATCGACTTGTTATTTAGGCTACTCCTCGATGGAACAAGTCCATCTGCGTGTTGAACTATGCCTGCAACATATTTGATACTGTATTGTATGTTTGAACTGTAATATTTGATCATCCCACAAGTTTACGCAGAAATCAAAATGATCAAAGAAAGTTAAAAGATGTTGTTAAATATTCTCTAATCGCCTCACCCACACCCCACCCGGGGAATAGCCAGTTTCAACCGTGCAGGTCTGTTGAGCGGCGGATTAAAAGTCACAGCGGAGCTGTCCACAGCACTGGTGCTGATGCAAATAACTTTTACTCTCGGTTTTCACCTAGTTTGGATAATAATTAAGGAACGACCGACGTTGTATGATTAATATGTTGGTGAATGATTACCTATGGAATCGTTCCTTGAAATGATTTCCATGACTTGGTGATTTCACGGGATTTCTGGAGCGTTATTTTGCTGAGGTAGGCTCGCTAAATTATCTTTCAACTGTGATTTTTGAGGTTGCCATGGCGAGCGTACTCGCTCTGTTGGGGACAAGATCAGGACTTTAAAGCCCTAATAGTTATCCATTAAAAATGGCAACTCTAAAGGCTACAATTGAACAAAAAAGTGTCATAATAAGACTCACGGCTATACTATAAATTGATATTATGCCAAAAAGGTAAATGTTTAATGTCCGTCCCAGGTCATTTATATGCGGAGTTTGCATGTGCTCCCCGTGTTTGTTTGGGTTTCGCCGGGTGCTCCGGTTAATTCTTCCCATCACCGAAAAACCATAGGGTTTAATTCTCGTGTCAGTGCCCTGACCAGAACTGTGGTCCATCTCTCCCTACGGAGCCAGGTCGCCACCGCAAAAGAGTCTTCATTATCAGTTGGATTTTCCTGGTTAAATAACGGGTTTTTAAAATTAAAATAAAATTAAAACATCGTTATTCTGCTGACATTTTATTTCGGACAGCCGGCACTGCATACGCATTCAGTCAAAATAGCCTGATTGGCTCTTCGTTGAACATTGTAGGCCTATTTACTCGGGCATGTTTCTTGGCTCCCAAGAGACAACTGAGTTATTTAAATCAAAAGAGGAAGACCAAAAGAAACATAATGAGCTATAGTTATGACAGCGGACCACAGTGATGCGACACGTAGTTGTTGAGTAATAAACACGAGTTAGTCCTTTTATCTGTTAACATCAGATCTGCAATTTCGTACATATGGGCTATATTCCCTACATAGCCCCGAGTGTTTCTAGATTTGGCTTTTTTGCGAAATGCTATTGCTTAAGTTTTGTTTATTTTTCGTTTATGGACTTGGCATAAAAATCTATTTAAACACATATTAGGAGGTAATGATTAGTAAATTG
>JAPMUY010009490.1:72500-80000 GCA_026901105.3 Galaxias olidus
AACACTTCCACTTTGGACCCACTCACTTAACCTTTAACCTGCCAGTTGAACCCACTTACTCTTTAACCTTTAACCTGGCAATTGAATCCACTTACTCTTTAACCTTTAACCTGCCAGTTGCAAGTCTTTTCCCTGGTTCTATGTACTTACTACCTTTCAGTTAGTCAGGAAGCTCCAAAACACATATGTGAACTTCTATCTAACAAATCCTCTACTCACAAAGTGAAATAATGTCGTGAACGTCTATCCATGGTATCTTCTTTGGGTCTCCGTGGTTGCACAGGTGTGCTTTTGACGAGCTGCAGGAGAGCTACACCTACACGTGGATGTTCTTCGACTACGTCTCAGACGTCATCTTCTACATCGACACGTTTGTGCGGTCTAGAACAGGTCCGTTTAGTATTTTCAAATCAGTTTTTCTTTTCTTTCTGGCTGGAATTTACACATTGCATTATCTTAAAACATTAAGCAGAGGGTGTTTTCTGCTTAATAAATAAGTATTTTGCTTTTGATTAAAGGCACAGGTAGGCCTACTTTAGCTTAGTTTGTTTACTTTAGTTGTAGCCTAACCTATAATTCTAACCACTAATTACCACCAACACCACCCAGCATTTTTTAAAGATTATTTGTTTCATATAATTTGAGCACATCCTCAAAGGTAAAGGTAAAAATATAAATTTTCCTATTTATCTCTAGTCAGATGATTGATGATTGATATCAATGTGAACTTACACCTTGTGTCGAGTAGGCAGCCTCGCATCAATAGGTCCGACCGCATGTCTGTTTAATTTTGATGATGCTAGCTGGTACTACTGGCTTACAGTCATTGTGCTAAGCTAGGCTACATTTACCTACCTACTTTCCTAATAAACTCATTATTGGACATATAATCCTAACATTAATACCAATCATCTCGTCTGACTATGGGAAAATAGGAACATATCTTATTTCCTAAAAAGTTTAACTAAAGTATTAATAATTAGTGTACACGCATAAGTTATATGAATAGAACTTATATTACAAAGCTTCACTTTTTTTATCTACAGGTTTCCTGGAACAAGGTTTGTTGGTGAAGGATCCAAAGCTACTGCTGGAAAACTACAAAAAGACGACGCAGTTCAAACTGGACGTCATAGCGATGATCCCCACCGATATCCTCTGTCTGTTCGTCGGGGTAGACAACCCCGAGCTCCGCTACAACCGCCTCCTCAAAATGGGCCGGCTCTTCGAGTACTTTGACCGCACGGAGACGCGCACCAACTACCCCAACATCTTCCGGATCAGCAACTGCGTCCTCTACATAATCATCTTCATCCACTGGAACGCTTGTCTCTACTTCGCCATCTCTAAATGCTTGGGCTTTGGTTCTGATGAATGGGTTTATCCAGACATTGAGAACGAAGAGAACGGACGCTTGTCCCGAAAGTACATATACTGCCTGTACTGGTCCCTGCAGATCCTCACCACTATCGGGGAAGTACCGGTCCCAGTCCGAGACATTGAGTATCTGTTCGTGGTGGTCGACTTCCTGTCCGGGGTGTTAATCTTTGCTACTATTGTCGGTAACATCGGCACCATGATCTCCAACATGAGCGCAGCACGCGCCGCGTTCCAGGGTAGAATCGACTCCATCAAACAGTACATGAGGTTCCGCAAGGTGACTCCTGATTTAGAGCTGAGGGTGGTGAAGTGGTTCGACTACCTGTGGACGGAGAAGAAGACCTGTGACGAGAAAGAGGTGCTGAAGAACCTGCCGGACAAGCTGAAGGCTGAGATTGCTATCAACGTGCACATGGAGACACTCAGTAAAGTGCGCATCTTTCAGGACTGTGAGGCGGGGCTGCTGATTGAGTTGGTGCTCAAGCTCCAGCCACAGGTCTTCAGCCCCGGAGACTACATCTGCAAGAAGGGAGACATTGGAAAGGAGATGTACATCATCAAAGAGGGCAAGCTGGCGGTGGTGGCAGACGACGGGGTCACCCAGTTCTGTGTGCTTGGTGACGGGGCCTACTTTGGAGAGATCAGCATCCTGGGCATCAAGGGCAGCAAGGCGGGCAACCGGAGAACAGCCAACATCCGCAGCGTGGGCTACTCCGACCTCTTCGCCCTGACCAAAGACGACCTGATGGATGCGCTCAACGAGTACCCAGAAGCAAAGTACGTCCTGGAGGACAAAGGGAGACAGATCCTCGTCAAGGACAACTTGATCGACGAGAACCTGGCCCTCAAAGTGGACGCCAACGAGCTGGAGAATAAAGTGGACCAGATGATTATTAACACAGACGTGATGCAGGTGAAGCTAAAAAAGATGGTGGCCCAGCATGAGACATATCAGAGGAAGACCCAACAGCGTCTGGTCAACATAGAGAACCAGGTCCGGACCTTCCGGATGGACGATCCATTGTAGATCTAGAACTAATACATTGTTTAAGAAGTATAAGATTGAAATTTACTGAGAACAGAAATTAGAAAATAAACTAAAGAAAAAGGAAATAATTTCTACACAATAGCTTATGGTCGCACTGTTCCCAAGATGTTATGTACTACTCAGAAATTAGACTAAACTATTAAACTACTTTGTACTGTCAACATAACAACCACTATACTGTATATATTTTTTACATATTCATGAGCCCTTCTAGACTCATGGATCTGATTTGGGGGCAAAACAGAGGAATTCGTAACTTGTTCATTCTCATGGCAGAAAAGACGCCGTTCTGATTGAAGACAATAGAAGAATAAAGCTAAAAATAGAACACAATCCCCATTCTGTCTCCACCCGTTTAAACTGTGTTTTAGCGTAATAGCGTAATTGGTATGCAGGAGAAACACGGTTGCATGTTCAACTGATGTGGATAATGCATTGTAGGACACTTCTAAGGCCATGGATGAATGGGAAATGATCTATGATGGGTTGTTATTATTTTTTATTCTTCTTCTTCTTATTTATTTTATTTATACAGGGTTAACTGTTATGTATTGTTTAAAATGAAGTGGTATCATCGTGTTTTATGTGTCACTTAAATTGCACTTTTGTATTGCCTGCAAAATATACTGTGAGCGTGGGATAAATCTCCTTTTGAGCCTGATAACTTTCCCAATTATATGGTATGTTATGCTATGATGCTATGCTATGCTATGCTATGCTTTACTATGCTATGCTATGCTATGCTATGCTTTACTATGCTATGCTTTACTATGCTATGCTATGCTATGCTATGCTATGCTATTATATTCTATAAACGAATACTGACCCCGTCCAATTCCAAGGACCCTCACGAATGTCATGTCCTAATATGGTCCCTCTTGTCTGTATAGATGATTGGCAGGCCAAACAAGCGATCACATTGAAGGACCCACAGGCGGGAGAAGAGTAAGTGACCAATCATACACAAGAGATTTTCATTATTCCTAAGATACTAGACTGTGTAAATTAAAAATAGCGGAATTGAGACGCACCACATCTAGAGAGCAAACATACGGTACCATTTTATAACAGTCAAATCTGTGTTTTAAAATAGGGATTTTCCCACAGGGAACAGAATCACACAATTACAACTGTTAAAGACAGAAGGAAGCGGTCTGTATTATCCTTTATGTTACATACTGAACATATTATTCCACTGTCATTTCACTTGTGAATTGTTTGTTTAGTATGTGAAAAACAAATGCAACTGTTAATAAAGGTTTTTTTTTTTATCATCTTCCATGTTCCGTTCTCATCTAAGACACATAAACGTACAGATTCTAACCCAATCACATCCACCAGAGTTCATAGACTTACAGATTCTAACCCAATCACATCCACCAGATTTCATAAACTTACAGATTCTAACCCAATCACATCCACCAGAGTTCATAGACTTACACATACTACCCCTATGCATGCAGTGGAGTGCTTAGTTCACACAGTCTGTTAGAGATAAAGGGTCACTATTAAATATGTTTACTACAGTTTGAGATAGAAGTTCACTTTGAACGGTTTGAGTAATAGAGTCACTATGAACAGTTTGAGATAGAGGTTCACTATGAGGCATTTGAGATAGACAATCAGTCTGAACAGTTAGAGATAGAGGTTCACTATGAGGCATTTGAGATAGACCATCAGTCTGAACAGTTAGATAGAGGTTCACTATGAGGCATTTGAGATAGACAATCAGTCTGAACAGTTTGAGATAGAGGTTCACTATGAGGCATTTGAGATAGACAATCAGTCTGAACAGTTAGAGATAGAGGTTCACTATGAGGCATTTGAGACAGACAATCAGTCTGAACAGTTTGAGATAGAGGTTCACTATGAGGCATTTGAGACAGACAATCAGTCTGAACAGTTTGAGATAGAGGTTCACTATGAGGCATTTGAGACAGACAATCAGTCTGAACAGTTTGAGATAGAGGTTCACTATGAGGCATTTGAGACAGACAATCAGTCTGAACAGTTTGAGATAGAGGTTCACTATGAGGCATTTGAGATAGACAATCAGTCTGAACAGTTAGAGATAGAGGTTCACTATGAGGCATTTGAGATAGACAATCAGTCTGAACAGTTTGAGATAGAGGTTCACTATGAGGCATTTGAGATAGACAATCAGTCTGAACAGTTTTAGATAGAGGTTCACTATGAGGCATTTGAGATAGACAATCAGTCTGAACAGTTTGAGATAGAGGTTCACTATGAGGCATTTGAGACAGACAATCAGTCTGAACAGTTAGAGATAGAGGTTCACTATGAGGCATTTGAGACAGACAATCAGTCTGAACAGTTAGAGATAGAGGTTCACTATGAGGCATTTGAGACAGACAATCAGTCTGAACAGTTAGAGATAGAGGTTCACTATGAGGCATTTGAGACAGACAATCAGTCTGAACAGTTAGAGATAGAGGTTCACTATGAGGCATTTGAGACAGACAATCAGTCTGAACAGTTAGAGATAGAGGTTCACTATGAGGCATTTGAGATAGACCATCAGTCTGAACAGTTAGAGATAGAGGTTCACTATGAGGCATTTGAGATAGACCATCAGTCTGAACAGTTAGAGATAGAGGTTCACTATGAGGCATTTGAGACAGACAATCAGTCTGAACAGTTAGAGATAGAGGTTCACTATGAGGCATTTGAGACAGACAATCAGTCTGAACAGTTTGAGATAGAGTCACTATGAAGCATTTGAGATAGACAATCAGTCTGAACAGTTAGAGATAGAGGTTCACTATGAGGCATTTGAGACAGACAATCAGTCTGAACAGTTTGAGATAGAGTCACTATGAGGCATTTGAGACAGACAATCAGTCTGAACAGTTAGAGATAGAGGTTCACTATGAGGCATTTGAGACAGACAATCAGTCTGAACAGTTTGAGATAGAGGTTCACTATGAGGCATTTGAGACAGACAATCAGTCTGAACAGTTTGAGATAGAGGTTCACTATGAGGCATTTGAGACAGACAATCAGTCTGAACAGTTTGAGATAGAGGTTCACTATGAGGCATTTGAGATAGACCATCAGTCTGAACAGTTAGAGATAGAGGTTCACTATGAGGCATTTGAGACAGACAATCAGTCTGAACAGTTAGAGATAGAGGTTCACTATGAGGCATTTGAGACAGACAATCAGTCTGAACAGTTTGAGATAGAGGTTCACTATGAGGCATTTGAGACAGACAATCAGTCTGAACAGTTTGAGATAGAGGTTCACTATGAGGCATTTGAGATAGACAATCAGTCTGAACAGTTTGAGATAGAGGTTCACTATGAGGCATTTGAGACAGACAATCAGTCTGAACAGTTAGAGATAGAGGTTCACTATGAGGCATTTGAGACAGACAATCAGTCTGAACAGTTAGAGATAGAGGTTCACTATGAGGCATTTGAGACAGACAATCAGTCTGAACAGTTTGAGATAGAGGTTCACTATGAGGCATTTGAGACAGACAATCAGTCTGAACAGTTTGAGATAGAGGTTCACTATGAGGCATTTGAGACAGACAATCAGTCTGAACAGTTAGAGATAGAGGTTCACTATGAGGCATTTGAGATAGACAATCAGTCTGAACAGTTTGAGATAGAGGTTCACTATGAGGCATTTGAGACAGACCATCAGTCTGAACAGGTAGAGATAGAGGTTCACTATGAGGCATTTGAGATAGACAATCAGTCTGAACAGTTTGAGATAGAGGTTCACTATGAGGCATTTGAGATAGACAATCAGTCTGAACAGGTAGAGATAGAGGTTCACTATGAGGCATTTGAGACAGACAATCAGTCTGAACAGTTTGAGATAGAGGTTCACTATGAGGCATTTGAGATAGACCATCAGTCTGAACAGTTAGAGATAGAGGTTCACTATGAGGCATTTGAGACAGACAATCAGTCTGAACAGTTAGAGATAGAGGTTCACTATGAGGCATTTGAGACAGACAATCAGTCTGAACAGTTTGAGATAGAGGTTCACTATGAGGCATTTGAGACAGACAATCAGTCTGAACAGTTTGAGATAGAGGTTCACTATGAGGCATTTGAGATAGACAATCAGTCTGAACAGTTAGAGATAGAGGTTCACTATGAGGCATTTGAGACAGACAATCAGTCTGAACAGTTAGAGATAGAGGTTCACTATGAGGCATTTGAGACAGACAATCAGTCTGAACAGTTAGAGATAGAGGTTCACTATGAGGCATTTGAGACAGACAATCAGTCTGAACAGTTTGAGATAGAGGTTCACTATGAGGCATTTGAGACAGACAATCAGTCTGAACAGTTTGAGATAGAGGTTCACTATGAGGCATTTGAGACAGACAATCAGTCTGAACAGTTAGAGATAGAGGTTCACTATGAGGCATTTGAGATAGACAATCAGTCTGAACAGTTTGAGATAGAGGTTCACTATGAGGCATTTGAGACAGACAATCAGTCTGAACAGTTAGAGATAGAGGTTCACTATGAGGCATTTGAGACAGACAATCAGTCTGAACAGTTAGAGATAGAGGTTCACTATGAGGCATTTGAGATAGACAATCAGTCTGAACAGTTTGAGATATAGAAGGTCATGACCTCGGCTAAGGCATGTGAGTACAGGAGATGAAGAGCACTTTGGAGGAGATTATCTTTGTAATCTGTCGAGACCATATGAGAGGTCAGAGGTCACCGAGAATACAAACTCACACACAAACACACAGACAGACAGACAGACACGCACGCACGCACGCACGCACGCACGCACGCACGCACGCACGCACGCTCGCTCGCTCGCTCACTCACTCACTCACTCACTCACTCACTCACTCACTCACTCACTCACTCACTCACTCACTCACTCACTCACTCACTCACTCACTCACTCACTCACTCACTCACTCATACACAGACAGACACACACACACACACACACACACACACACACACACACACACACACAGGGGATTAAGGGTTCAAAACATTTAGGGGGTAAGTGCTGTGTAAGTGTTGACGTCGAAGCGAAGCCGTGAACTCTGACCCCTGAAA
>JAPMUY010009490.1:85000-102500 GCA_026901105.3 Galaxias olidus
TAACAAGTTGTTTGTAACAACATTAGCTTTCACCAACGAAAGTGTGCAATTTAGAGTGCTATCAATATAGATAACAGCACTAATGGCAAAAGTGTCAGGTTGTTCGTAAATTGCTCTCAGGTGTGTTAATATTGAGTTTTGTCTCTAGTCGTCAACGTTTGGGCGCCCAGTAGATTTGACAGACGATCACCAAAACTTTAAGCAGAGCCGCGGTTTTGTGATGTTACCAAGCCCACTCTCAACTGAATTGTCATGTGAACAACCCTTCCACGGCATTTTCATAACATAGAAAGCCCTTGAAAAGTATCATGCTTAAACGATATAATGTTGTGATAGAATGCCCTGACTGAAGTTATAGCCTTGCGTGTGCAGCCTTTATTTATGGTGCACTTGTCTACAACACGGACAAATTCTTGACCGCAGAGCTGGGTGAATTTAAATACATCAACACTTCCTGTTTTTGAGTCTGTCTTCCTTGTTTGAAAATATTTTTCAGACCACGAACTAATGAGAAGTTGCTGCAAATGATTCTGCCGCGAAGAACAGCACTTTCTTTACCGTGTGTGTACTGTCATGGCAGGAGCGTGTGTCAGACACGTAGACTGTCATGAAACAGGTGGAAGGGATAATAACAAAATGAAAAAACACCAATATCGTTTTCTAGCTGTTAGAGTAGAAATTTTGAAGCAAGGGATGACCAGCAAAGCCTGGCTATAGATGTAAATATTAGTTCATACAGAGTTTGTATACACCATTGAGGGACAGAGATGATTGCTGGAGGCCAGCTTTGCATAAACAAACATATCCTGATGCCCATGAAGTCAGTCAGTCAGTCAGTATGATAGTGACATCATCTGGGCCCTTCTGTAAGGTGGTGTTTGTGTTCATTCCAACCCGGACATGATTGACAGGACGTGGATGGCCTTCACACTTTCAGCCTGTTTCAATGTACTTATTTTGTTGTTAAAAAACATTTTATTTTAGGTATCGCAGTGGATTACTGTTTTTAGTTTTTTTTCACATTACCAAGTCATTGTCTAGAGAGAAATGTGTCCATCAATGGCTCTCACACTCTTTATCTGCGGTGGTAAATTTTTTGTCCCTGGTTTAAGATCCACTACTAACCCTCAATCTCACTGTGGGTACATTGCCCTGGCGCCTTTAGCGTGGAAGTTACAACAACAACAGCAGCAGCAGCAGCAGCAGCAGCAGCTTATGTTGGTGATTCCATTGAACGGTAATCGTATTCTTTTCTTCACAGCTTTTATCCAGGCAGACACGACCCTGGAGGTGTTTACCATTGAAGATGGAGACAACCTACAGGTAAAAGCAGGCAGGCAGGCAGGCAGGCAGACTACACAAACGCACACATACACACACACACCCACACACACAGTCTATTTCCTTTCTTCCTCTATTGATTTGGGTTATGTCAGTTTGATACCGTGAGAGTGAGGTTCAGATCCCAATTTTCCTCCTTCTCCTCCTCGCTCTTACCACTGACCCTGTGCACCTGGGTGTGCTTGGTATCCCACCCAGCAGAGAGACCAGCTGGGAACACAAACTATTTAGTGTCATCGGCCTTTTTAACTTCTGAGAAACACACACTCACTGACTACTTCCCCTCTACCTGGGTAGTGTCACTGACTACCTCCCCTCTACCTGAGTAGTGTCACTGACCTGTGTCCCTCTCCCTGAGTAGTGTCACTGACTACTTCCCCTCTACCTGAGTAGTGTCACTGACCTGTGTCCCTCTCCCTGAGTAGTGTCACTGACCCCTCTACCTGAGTAGTGTCACTGACCACTTCCCCTCTACCTGAGTAGTGTCACTGACCTGTGTCCCTCTCCCTGAGTAGTGTCACTGACTACTTCCCCTCTCCCTGAGTAGTGTCACTGACCTGTGTCCCTCTCCCTAAGTAGTGTCACTGACTACTTCCCCTCTCCCTGAGTAGTGTCACTGACTACTTCCCCTCTACCTGAGTAGTGTCACTGACCTCTCTACCTGAGTAGAGTCACCGACCCCTCTCCCTGAGTAGTGTCACTGACTACTTCCCCTCTCCCTGAGTAGTGTCACTGACTACTTCCCCTCTACCTGAGTAGTGTCACTGACCTCTCTACCTGAGTAGAGTCACCGACCCCTCTACCTGAGTAGTGTCACTGACCTGTGTCCCTCTACCTGAGTAGTGTCACTGATCCCTCTACCTGAGTAGTGTCACTGACCCCTCTACCTAAGTAGTGTCACTGACCTGTGTCCCTCTACCTGAGTAGTGTCACTGACTACTTCCCCTCTACCTGAGTAGTGTCACTGATCCCTCTACCTGAGTAGTGTCACTGACCCCTCTACCTGAGTAGTGTCACTGACCTGTGTCCCTCTACCTGAGTAGTGTCACTGACTATTTCCCCTCTACCTGAGTAGTGTCACTGATCCCTCTACCTGAGTAGTGTCACTGACCCCTCTACCTGAGTAGTGTCACTGACCTGTGTCCCTCTACCTGAGTAGTGTCACTGACTACTTCCCCTCTACCTGGGTAGTGTCACTGACCACTTCCCCTCTCCCTGAGTAGTGTCACTGACCTGTGTCCCTCTCCCTGAGTAGTGTCACTGACTACCTCCCCTCTCCCTGAGTAGTGTCACTGACCACTTCCCCTCTACCTGAGTAGTGTCACTGACCACTTCCCCTCTCCCTGAGTAGTGTCACTGACTACTTCCCCTCTACCTGGGTAGTGTCACTGACCACTTCCCCTCTCCCTGAGTAGTGTCACTGACCACTTCCCCTCTCCCTGAGTAGTGTCACTGACCACTTCCCCTCTACCTGAGTAGTGTCACTGACCACTTCCCCTCTCCCTGAGTAGTGTCACTGACCTCTCTACCTGAGT
This sequence comes from Galaxias olidus, assembly GCA_026901105.3. Classification (NCBI taxonomy): domain Eukaryota; kingdom Metazoa; phylum Chordata; class Actinopteri; order Galaxiiformes; family Galaxiidae; genus Galaxias; species Galaxias olidus. Next base: position 87,877 of record JAPMUY010009490.1, read on the forward strand.
AGTGTCACTGACCTCTCTACCTGAGTAGTGTCACTGACCACTTCCCCTCTCCCTGAGTAGTGTCACTGACCACTTCCCCTCTACCTGAGTAGTGTCACTGAGTAGTGTCACTACTTCCCCTCTACCTGAGTAGTGTCACTGACCACTTCCCCTCTCCCTGGGTAGTGTCACTGACCACTTCCCCTCTCCCTGGGTAGTGTCACTGACCACTTCCCCTCTCCCTGGGTAGTGTCACTGACTACTTCCCCTCTCCCTGGGTAGTGTCACTGACCTGTTTCATTTGAAGTAATTACATTCAAACAGCCGTCATGAAATCCAACCTGCCGGTGCTGTTAGTAAAAAGAGGACAAACTAAATTAATGTGATTGACGTCAGAAAAAACATAAACCCTTCTCTGTCAGAGGAACGGGTTGCTCCTTTCTCGTGTTTTATAACAAAACGTCAGAAAGTGTTTGTGATTGTTGTTTGTGGTTTTGCACTTTGTCATTAACTCATAGACTTGTGTTTGATTTGCAGAGAGAGTCTGACATTCGCTCATTCCTCCCAAAGAGGTAAGCCCCTTCATAAAGCCCAGTAATACTATCTGTTTGTAGCGTAGTGCTTCTGTGGTTTAAGATAATATGTGTTTACGTCTCTGGACTGTTGACAACAAACAGAGGGTTAAAGACAAGGACTATGGCTGTTCATGGTTTCGTGGTGAGAACAAGATTTAGTTTAAGCAAAACACATTCTAGAACAGAACAAAAGAAATAAGAAGGAAGGAATGCCGTTATTATGCCATCTTACCCATAATTCAGTCTGGACAAAGAGTGAGGAGGAGGACTAAAGTGTTTATTGATATTCATTTCTGATGAGGTGTGTTGCTATGGTAACCCTGATTGTTGGTTTCTGATGTGCGAGTCCATCAGGGTAAGCGTGACTTCATACAAACTAAATGGAAATAGAAATACCTCTAGACAGCTGTCGACTGAAATTATCATTATTTATTTATGGTGAGAACACTTTTGCTCGTATCATCACCATCAGTGGGTTTTTCCGTCGGTGTTGTTGCAGCGTAACGCTAGATTAGACCGATGCCATGTTTCCTGTAAAAGACACACTGATGCTACACACTAATAATAGTATAACATATAGCTTTAGGCTTATAGGCTACACACTAATAATAGTATAACATATAGATGTAGGCCTATAGGCTACACATTATCCATCCATCCATCCATTAACTTTACCGCTTATCCTGTACAGGGTCACGGGGGGGCTGGAGCCTATCCCAGCGGACACAGGGCGAGAGGCGGGGTACACCCTGGACAGGTCGCCAGTCTATCGGCTACACATTAATAATAGTATAACATATAGATGTAGGCCTATAGGCTACAAATTAATAATAGTATAACATATAGCTGGAGGCCTGTAGGCTACACACTAATAATAGTAGAACCTATAGCTTTAGGCCTGTAAGCTACACATTAATATTAGTAGAAGCTATAGGTCTGTAGGCAGTAGCTGTAGGCTTGAAGCACATTTAGCCAGAAATATTTTCAAACAAAACAAATACGGCACTTTGATCCATGTTTAGTCTAAAAATGCCCTTTAGCAACTGGACGACTGTTGTTACTGTTACTGTGCATTTTAAGGTATTTAGACATCCAACCAAACACACACACACGCACACGCACACACCCAACACACACACACACACACACACACACACACACACACACACATGCAGACCTGTTTAGTCAATGAATAGACATAAATACCCCACAGCCTGAATTGTTTTCAATGGGAGGCTTTTGACCTTTTGGTGATGGAGGTTTTGTGTGTGTGCATGCGTGCGTGCGTGCGTGCGTGCGTGCGTGCGTGCGTGCTTGCGTGCGTGGTTGCCTCACCATTCTTCAGATTCTTTAGAAGTTATTATGTTAACTGGCCTTCGTTCATTCACTGTGCCTCATTGGAGTCCTCCATGTTAGAGAACTACCACTTCCTTGTAAATAACACACGCCAGCACGCACGCACACACGCACACACACACACACACACACACACACACACACACACACACACACACACACACGCGCACACACACTCACACACGCATGTTTTTTTGGGGTCTACCTATGCGCCACTCACAGAGAATAAAAACAACTCACTCACTCACTCACTCACTCACTCTCTCTAAACAAAGTAGACTGTCACAGCTGCTCATTTGACTGGCAGACCAGGCTTGGCATCACACTGTCAAATTAGCTCTGACTCTGACTGTAGGGTTAAATTAGCTCTGACTGACTGTGGGGTTATATTAGCTCTGACTGTGGGGCTAAATTAGCACTGACTCTGACTGTGGGGTTATATTAGCGCTGACTGTGGGGCTAAATTAGCTCTGACTCTGACTGTGGGGCTAAATTAGCACTGACTCTGACTGTGGGGCTAAATTAGCACTGACTCTGACTGTGGGGTTAAATTAGCTCGGACTGTGGGGTTAAATTAGCACTTACTCTGACTGTGGGGTTAAATTAGCACTGACTGTGGGGTTATATTAGCTCTGACTGTGGGGCTAAATTAGCACTGACTCTGACTGTGGGGTTAAATTAGCTCTGACTGGGGTTAAATTAGCTCTGACTCTGACTGTGGGGTTATGGGATGGTCGTTGTGTTTGGCAGCTCACTATACAGCGTGAGTTTGAGGTTTAGTATCTTACTAGCTTATAGCCTAGCTTATATACTAGTTGTGATGAAATGTGGTTTTAGTGGGCCTGAGCAACGGGACTATCTGTCCCTCCCCCGTCCTGCTGGCTAGTCGGCTCCTCTTATGGAAATGAAGTTATATAAACTAGAGGACTGGTCTCTTATGTGTGTGTGTCCGTCCTGCTGGCTAGCAATAATAATAATAATAATGAAGTCATTTTGAAGGTGACGTTGAAGGAGGCTGGTTCAGTCAAGCAGGAAGGGGTCTGAGGCTTTTTTCAGACATGGAAGCAGATAGGGTAGAATCTGTACACCAGCTCGTTCAATTCAACATGGAGAGCAGTGGAGAAATACAGCATTAACAATGATGGGAATGGGCTGAAGTTGATTGTTGTGTCGACGTAACCCGCGACAACGATGTATAGACCAGTGTTTGGTTTGGTCTGAGCTGTCTTTACTTCAATGAAATGGTTATTGGAGGTGTTTGTGTGTTTTATTGGTCCAACATTCAGCTCACAACCTGACAGAGAAATTACTACAGTCACTTTAGTCTAACGACAAAGTAAGTTCCAATTAGTTGACAAGGTTGAAAAGAGTATATCGATCTAAACTAAATAAATCATTCCATTGGTCAAAGGGGATCACATGTGTTACCTCCCAGTATTGAAAAGACACGTATGCATACAGGAACACGAATCCATCTCTATGATGTTACAATCATCATCAGTACACAACCTGTCTCTCTCTCTCTCTCTCTCTCTCTCTCTCTCTCTCTCTCTCTCTCTCTCTCTCTCTCTCTCTCTCTCTGCATACAGCCTAGCGTCTTGAATGTACAAAGTGATAAAACAGACTAATATTCTGTTCAAATACAGGCACGTTATTCTTGTTTCAATTCAGGCAAATACATGCAGAGAACAGACAAACACAGTAGAATGGCATTTCTGAATAATAACAGCAGAATTCCCTAAACTATCTCTTCCTGTGGTCCTGCATATCGTAATGTTCCAGGGTGCTTCCATCCTACATCTCCTTCTGCAGTCACACACACACCCACACCCACACCCAACACACACACACACACACACTCCCAACACACATACATACACACATAGGTTGGTTAACAGCACTCTGTAGTGTGTGTGTGGCCAACGTGTTTGTTAAGGGATCGTGTCTCCGTGGTAACAGCAGTGGGTTGATCGTGGTCTTCATCTCCCTCATCTCACTGTTGTGTCTCCTCCTCTTCCTCTTCTCTCCAGATCCACGTCCCCCCAGATAAGCAGCAGACCTCTGAACTTTGAACCCGCCATGCTGGACTTCCACCAACAGTGAGTCTCACTGCTCTGCTTGGTGGCTGTGTGGATGTATGGCTAATAATAACGAAAAATAAGTAAAATAAATGAATACGTTTCATAGATCTAAATGAAAAGTAAAGCCAGGATATGTTGCTTAGGGAGGCAGCGAATCAGACTCGGTCTAACCCTCCCTTCCACAGACCACAAGCCGCATGCAATGATACCAGGAAGTGCACAACCATGACTGTTGCAGTCTACTGGGCGGGCTAAGCTAACTAACACTAGTGTTTACTTTCTTCACTGGGATAGCGGTTGCAAGACATGAGACAGAAAAAGTGAATGAGAAGGCGAGTGAGATGATGAAGAGAGAAAAAGAGAAGGTAGCTTATTTGTAACACTGTTTCTTCTTTGGCAGTACCTGCTCATTAAAATGTATTATTCTTGCTCAAATATAATAATGAATGCATTCGTATGTAAATTTAGGATTTGCTGAGCCTATACAGGGTGGATAAACTTGGAAACACCAGTTTTCCATAAAACATCAATCATGCTATTTATTAATTAATCAAAATGCTGCGATTGCGTCCGATGTTGATGATGACACGGTTCTAACTTTCACAATCTCCATATGTGTAACTGAAAAGTTTTTTTATAATTTAAAAAAATTCTGCAGGAGAGACGGAAGGAAATAGAGAGATGAGAATGGCAGCAGGTGCAGAGTGAAAAGAGAAGAGAGGAGAGCGAGAGAGCAGGTTCTTCCAAGAGAGAGACTAGAGAAGATAGCAAGATAAAGGGAAAATGATCTAGTGAAGGAAGAGACTAAACTAGAGTAATGAGTTTTTGAACACTTGTCAGGCCAGCCCTGAAAGATAGCCAAACCTGAAAGATACTCTGCTCAATTTGTTAAACGGTGAAAGGGATTTCAATGCAATGAGAAACTGAACAGGAGTAATTTCAATATTGGCCATATTTGTGACTTATCTTGTCTTAAATGAAAATTAGACTAGTAGAATTAATGTGTCGTCACTGACAGTCTGACATGATTTCCTTAGTGATGTGTTACTCAAGTGCATTAAAATGCGTAGATTTATACTATAGTCTTAATGAAATTCTCAAACAAGGACTCATGACCTCAGCATTTCCAAAATCCTGGCCATGGCCTATGTTACATGCATGTTGATGAATTTCAACATTGTAATGAATACATTTGTGCAGACATGGAGTTTGTATGTGTTCAGACAAGTACATGACTGTAGCTGTCAGCTGTTGATGAGACTTAGTTCATGATTTATACAGATAGATATTATGATTGTCTTATTGGGGGTTCATGCTTCTTGGCCACCGCCCAGTGATCTTATTCATAATTACATTCATACATTGTTAGTTATTCAGAAATGTTTCACATTTAAACATACAATAACAGCACAGTACAAAATAGGTAGCTTTATGAGTTCTTTATCTAATGCACACACCATATCAAGGTGATTGGCGAGAAAGTTTGGCAATACTACTTTTACACTGGTGATGGCTCCTCTGTTTGATTCTGCTACAATCATAAACCTTTCTTATTCATGTTACAAAGTGCTTAAACAACGATAGAGCAACTGTGGGTGCGGCTAAATTAGACTCTAAACAGAATAAAACAAAGAACTCCTCTAAAGCAGAGCTATACATTTGATGTTAGTCTAGTGTATTTTCTGATGAAGTCTTAGTTTTGGACCCCCCTCACTCTCACTCTTTCTCTCTCTCATGGTCTCTCCCTCTCTCTCTCTCCCTCTCTCCCTCTCCCTCTCTCTCTCTCTCTCTCTCTCTCTCTCTCTCTCTTCCTCTCCCTCCCTCTCTCTCTCCTTCTCTCTCTGGCTGTGTCTCTCCCTCTCCTCTTCTTGTCTCTAATGTGTTCAGACCGGTGGGGATTTCCAAAGTGGAGAGAGTGTATCTGCACAGCCTCATGCCAGAGGAGGTCACCCTGCTTTCTGTATCGGCCACATCCGCACATTTCCACGCCTCGTTTTTTCAAAGCCGGGTAAGAGCCTCACGCCATCTCCTGCCAGGTCTTTACCCACACCACAGTGTGTATTCTGTTCAGACATAGACGTCACTGGAACTGAGGCAGGGGAGCCTGCTGGCTGTGATGTTAAGTTCACTGTGTTTTCTGGTTCATGGTTTCTCTGGTGGTTTTAGCTAGAGAGAGGCCTGGGAAAAGAAACGCACGACGAGATGTAAGATCTGGAGATAAGCTGTTGCGCTTGTGTTTGTTAAAGATAACAGAGCAGCTGCAGTTTGTTTTGCTGAGAAGGTTGATCACTCTGGTCTTTACCTTCCTCGTCCACGGGTCAAAAGTAAGGTCAAAAGTAAGGTCAAAAGTAAGGTCAAAAGTAAGGTCAAAGGTAAGGTCAAAAGTAAGGTCAAAGGTGGGACAGTGGTAGTGACTGTCCAGGTTAAGTGAAGTGTGCAGGGACTCCCTGAGCTAATGTCAAGTGTGAGATATGAATAGGCACACCTTACCAACCCACCCCTCAGCACGGATACATCCTGTCACATGACTTTAACCGAGTATCCGTTCATACAAAGAAACAGTCCAAAGTTGTATTTAACGTTTACGTTTCTATATAAACGTGAAAATGTGTATATTTCTTTGTGTATGTTAGCGAGGAGGATAGATGCTCGGTATGTTTTTCATGTCGACCTTAAAACTACTGTTGTACTTTTAATCCAAAGCTGTTACTTCTTTGGTCGCGTGCTTTACACTGTAGGGGAGGGACTCGCAGTTTGGTCGCGTGCTTTACACTGTAGGGGAGGGACTCGCAGTTTGGTCGCGTGCTTTACACTGTAGGGGAGGGACTCGCAGTTTGGTCGCGTGCTTTACACTGTAGGGGAGGGACTTGCAGTTTGGTCGCGTGCTTTACACTGTAGGGGAGGGACTTGCAGTTTGGTCGCGTGCTTTACACTGTAGGGGAGGGACTCGCAGTTTGGTCGCGTGCTTTACACTGTAGGGGAGGGACTTGCAGTTTGGTCGCCAACGTGTAGCACCCACGGCAGCCATTTTGCAGTGTATGACCAACTGAGAGCCATGAGAGTCAGGACAGGGGATTAACGAGCCAATTGGGAGCTGAGGGATGATTAAGTGGCCAGGATTGATATAGGACCAGGTTGGGTTATTTAGCCGGGACACTGGGGTTAACACCCTTTCTCTTTTCAGGAAGTGCCATGGGTTCTTTCGTGACCACAGAGAGCCAGGACACCCGTTTAAGCTCCTCTGTCCCTGTCACTGTCCTAGGGCATAGATTTAAACTTGTTGGAGTGTATAAGATGAAAAACATAACACATTCACCACAGCCACACGTGTTAGCCAGATATATAACATGCCGTGCTGGACACTCACAACCAGACAAAATCGGTCTTGTTTTATTAACGACTAAGTCCAAAAACAACACTTTGAGCGGTTTAACATCCTCTCTGGCTAATAGAAGTTCTTAGCTGAAAGTTTCAGTAACGTTGGTAATGGTATCTTATTGTGACTAGATTAAGTTGTGCTAAATATTTTGTGTTGTAGGTGATCCTGCCTGGGGGGAAGACGTGGTTTGAGGTGGTCTTCCTGGCCAGAGTAGTGGGCAACGCTGAGAACACTCTGTTCATCAACACCTCCGACCACGGAGTCCTCACTTATCAGGTAACACGCGAACACACACAGACACACACACACACACACACACACCTCCAGCTACGGAGTCCTCACCTATCAGGTGCTCACGCACACACACACACACACACACACACACACACACACACACACACACACACATATGGAACAAGTCTCATGGTTGATGTAATGATCTTGGTACTCTTACCGTGACAGGATCGTTGCGTTGAAATTCTCCTGTTTGAAAGTCCGTTTGACAGTATGAAATGAGGAAGCTTGAGTTTGTTCATTTTCAGTCGTTGCCTCTTGGTTTAAACACGTTAAAGTGTGTGTGTGTGTGTGTGTGTGTGTGTGTGTGTGTGTGTGTGTGTGTGTGTGTGTGTGTGTGTGTGTGTGTGTGTGTGTCCTGTAGGTGTTTGGTGTTGTTAATTTTATATTGATGTTAAAGTGTGTGTGTGTGTGTAGGTGTTTGGTGTGGGTGTTCCTAACCCTTACAGACTGAGACCCTACACAGGAGTGAACAACAGCTTCTCCCCTCTCACCAATAGAAACATCCCTTACACTGAACCTCTACAGGTAAAACAATAGAAACATCCCTTACACTGAACCTCTACAGGTAAACCAATAGAAACATCCCTTACACTGACCCTCTACAGGTAAACCGATAGAAACAGCCCTTCCACTGAACCCCTACAGGTAAACCAATAGAAACAGCCCTTACAGTGAACCTCTACTGGTAAACCGATAGAAACAGCCCTTACACTGAACCTCTGCAGGTAAACCGATAGAAACATCCCTTACACTGAACCTCTACAGGTAAACCAATAGAAACAGCCCTTTACAGTGAACCTGTTGTAGTGGAGTTGCTCTGCTGGACCTGGATGACTCCTAGTAATATAAAAATAAATCCAAAGAAAGTAACAAAGAATTAAGTCTGTCATATAATCCTGTTTTCTTCTTTTTAATCTCCTCTCTCTCTCCCCCTCTGCCCCCCCCCTCTCTCTCCCCCCCCCCCCCCCCCCGTCTGTCTCCCAGGTGGTGGATGTGTTCTCCAGTGGAGACCTTCACTGGAGCTGCCCACTGGACCTCCAGGGGGCGCTGTCCCGCTCTGGGTGGGTTCTGACTCCACCACCCCATTTATCAATCTATGCGTTAGTCATCAAGGGTGGGCTTGATTTATACTCCGTTTATCAATCTATGCGTTAGTCATCAGGGGTGGGCTTGATTTATACTCCGTTTATCAATCTATGCTTAAGTCATCAGGGGTGCGCTTGATTTATACTCAATTTATAAATCTATGCTTTAGTCATCGGGTGCGCTTGATTTATACTCCGTTTTTCAATCTATGCTTTAGTCATCAGGGGTGCGCTTCATTTGTACTCTGGTGAAAGGCGGGCAGAAGGGGTTTCGATAGCCTTTTGAGCAGAAGGCGGGGAGTGTATATAAAAAATCTATATTAAGCAAATACTTTGAAATGTAGACAATCAGAAAGCCTGTGTGGTGACACTGAGCGTAATACTAACTAATTAGGTTCAGTACACATTTCATTCATACTTAAAAACTGTTCAATGGATGCTCGTTGAGGACCTTATAGAGAAGGAGGCCACACACGTTGCTTGATTTGTATTTTTGATTTTGCCCGACCATCTTCAACGTTAAAACGGCTGTGATCTCGTGATAATTGGTCTTGTTGAGTTCATGTTGACGCTCTGGTGTTCATGGTGTGACAGTTTGCTGACACGTGTTTTATGTGAGAGGTGTTAACTAGAACATTCCGAGTCGGTTGCATCACTTTCTTCAAATATTGTCTGAACAAAGAATTATTTTTAAATAAGGGAGGCCCTTATCAGGACGACAGCAGACAATATGATATTATCATTATATTATATTATAATTATATTATATGGTATTATCATTTTGCTGTTGTTTTGAGATATTGTATGAAAGCATATTTAGACTTTGAGCGCAAAAACGGTGTTTTTAAAGTAAAATATACGATAGAAAGCGCTGGAAGGATAATTCCATTCATCACATATTACTTCATGGTATTATTTACCTTAAACTTACCGATCTTACCCTGGCAACTAGCAAGACAGACATCTCCGCTGCCAACAAGTTAAATTAACTCAGAGAAGCGATTCCAGTCTCTAAATAAATATACAAATAAATATGAATGTTTGTGGTGTTGTTTTCTCTTTCTCTGCGTGTCGAGTAGAATTTTCCCTCGTGCCATTCAACGGGGGCAGGGAAAGCCAGTTTGCCGTCGCGAGAGGCAGACAACCACAAAGCTTTCCTCCGGATCAGAACCAACGCCTCCGACCCAGAGCAGGTCGTCCTCATGCCTGTGGAGATGGATGGATCCACAGGTACAGAACTTTACTACACCTGTAAAATTTCTTATTACCTCAGTTAACCATCCTCTAAGTCTCCACAGGTACAGAACTTTACTACACCTGTAAAATATCTTTACTCAGTTAATCATCCTCTAAGTCTCCTCAGGTAGAGAACTTTACTACACCTGTAAAATATCTTTACTCAGTTAATCATCCTGTAAGTCTCCTCAGGTAGAGAGCAGAACTTTACTACACCTTTAAAATATCTTTACTCAGTTAATCATCCTGTAAGTCTTCTCAAGTAGAGAGCAGAACTTTACTACATCTTTAAAATATCTTTACTCAGTTAATCATCCTGTAAGTCTCCTCAGGTAGAGAGCAGAACTTTACTACACCTTTAAAATATCTTTACTCAGTTAATCATCCTGTAAGTCTTCTCAGGTACAGAGCAGAACTTTACCACACCTTTAAAATATCTCTACTCAGTTAATCATCCTGTAAGTCTTCTCAGGTACAGAGCAGAACTCTACCACACCTTTAAAATATCTCTACTCAGTTAATCATCCTGTAAGTCTCCTCATGTACGGAGCAGAAATAATAGCACCATTTAAAACTCACACGCAATTATGTAAACTCATTTCTAAGTTCTGTTGTAAGTCTCCTCAGATAGAGAGAACTTCAAACACTGTGCTACATTTAGAACAGTCCTCTGATATGTAAAGTATGTAAAATACTTCATAAAGAAAATGTATAATTCTTTATAAAGAAAATGTATAATAATTTTTTTGTATTTGTTTTGTTGTAAGTTTCCCCAGGCAGAGAGCTTGGAGGACTACAATAACGGTGTTACATTTAGAATGGTCCTCTGATATGTGTAGACGTTGGCAGCCATTTTGTTGCTCTGTTTTTATTTTTTTCAGCACCAGGGATCTTCACCTCAGTGGAAATGCTGGAATATGGCACTTTAAGATCACAAGGTAGACGACACACACACATATCTCATCTACTTCAACTACTAATTGTACATGTTGATGTATCATTATTCCAAATATATGTTTATTGAGTGCATTTTTGTCTTTTTTTTATTTTCTATAGATAAACCAAAAAAGTTGAATTTACATTTGCTAAATTCTGGGGGAAAAGATGTCCAAATAACGGTGTGTATTTCGTGGTTCTACGGATGTGGAGAAGTCAAATAAATATGCTGGAATGTGCTTGAAGATAATTAGTGTGTTTTTAAAGCCGGTATTGTTTTTGCTTGTTAAAGAGGTTGTGTTCATACATCCTTTATTTCCCAGAGTATTCGATCGATCCCGTCAAATGAGGCAGTGTCGATAGACTTCAAGCCCGTTACACTGAAAGCAAGAGAACGCACATACTCCAAAGTAGCAAGCATTCAGTTTGATGGTGAGTTGCACGGCAGCAAAGGACATTTCTTTCCTTCTTTAAATGTTATTAGTCCAATTATTATAACATTTTTATAGCTTTTGATGATAGTCGCATATAAAAAAAATAAAATTAAATAAAGTACTTTTAACTTTTTGATTTAATATTTTATGTTGGGACTGGATCTTTTTCATTGGAGCTGTTTCCTCAACCCTTTGTTGTCTGTTTCCTGTTCCTTATAGCTTCCCGGGTTCAAAGGTCATCTCAGTCCTCCGGGGTGATCTCAGTGAAGGTCAAAGACAAGGCGTACCCTAAGCTGGAGATACCTTACCGGGCTAAAGTACTGCACGGGTATGTCTCTGCTCCGAGGCAGTAGAATAAAACTTACATTAAAGTACAAGCTAAAGTACTGTACACTGCACAGGTACATCTCAGAAATAACTAATGTAAAGAGAGTGTAACATATGAAGATACATATACAGGAGCTGGTGCCGCCTACTACATCTCAGATATAACTAGTGTAACATATGAAGATACATACACAGGAGCTGGTGCTGCCTACTACATCTCAGATATAACTAGTGTAACATATGTCTACTGCATCTCAGATGTACTTTAATATAGTAGAATAGAATGGCCTTTATATATGATGTACAGAGGGGGAAGCCCATTCTGTCTCAGACAGCCTGCCCTGAGTGCTCTGAGTCACTTCAATCTCTAAGTGTCCTTATCCTCTGTGAAAAACACTCTTTCACTATTCAGAGACACACAACCTCCTTAATGGAGTGTGTGCGCGTGTGTGTGTGTGTGTGTGTGTGTGTGTGTTGCAGTCACCTAGGGTTCGACCCCGCCGTCACCTTGTTTCACGTCCGGGCTAGTGAAGCAGAGGGCGTGGTCAGAGCCGTCCACCTGACCAACAGCTTCCTGTTCCCCCTGCTTGTCCAACACATCAGCCTCCCTCCAGAGGCCCACACCATGTTTCAGGTACCCCACATTAACCTCTGACCCCAGAGGCTCACACCATGTTTCAGGTACCCCACATTAACCTCTGACCCCAGAGGCCCACACCATGTTTCAGGTACCCCACATTAACCTCTGACCCCAGAGGCTAACACCATGTTTCAGGTAGCCCTACATTAACCTCTGACCCCAGAGGCTCTCACCATGTTTCAGGTAGTCCTACATTAACCTCTGACCCCAGAGGCTAACACCATGTTTCAGGTACCCCTACATTAACCCCTGACCCCAGAAACACACGCCATAGGACCCCAGAGATATACACCCCTCCCCCTCAGTGCTTACTGGTTGTTAACCCCCTCCCCCCCTCAGTGCTGATTGGTTTTTAACCCCTCCCCCTCAGTGCTGATTGGTGTTTAACCCCTCTCCCCATAGTGCTGATTGGTGTTTAACCCCCTTCCCTCAGTGCTGATTGGTTGTTAACCCCTCCCACTCAGTGCTGATTGGTGTTTAACCCCTCCCCCTCAGTGCTGATTGGTTGTTAACCCCTCCCCCTCAGTGCTGATTGGTGTTTAACCCCTTCCCTCAGGTACAGAACTTCAGCCAGCCAGTGCTGATTGGTCCCCAGGCCTGTCAGTATGTGTTCTCAGTGAGGTTCAGCCCCCTGCAGTCCTCCACTCTCCTAGACACCAACCTGCTGCTGCTCACCAACGCCTCCAACTTCCTGCTGCCGCTACGGGCCTACACTGGCCTCCTGCAGGTAACCCCTAACCCCTAACCCTCAGGGCTGACACTGGCCTCCTGCAGGTAACCCCTAACCCCTAACCCTCAGGGCTTACACTGGCCTCCTACAGGTAACCCCTAACCCTAACCCCTAACCCTCAGGGCCTTCACTGGCCTCCTGCAGGTAACCCCTAACCCCTAACCCTCAGGGCTTACACTGGCCTCCTACAGGTAACCCCTAACCCTCAGGGCCTACACTGGCCTCCTACAGGTAACCCCTAACCCCTAACCCTCAGGGCTGACGCAGGCCACCTGCAGGTAACCCCTAACCCCTAACCCCTAACCCTCAGGGCTGACACTGGCCTCCTACAGGTAACCCCTAACCCCTAACCCTCAGGGCCTACACTGGCCTCCTGCAGGTAACCCCTAACCCATAACCCCTAACCCTCAGGGCTTACACTGGCCTCCTGCAGGTAACCCCTAACCCTAACCCCTAACCCTCAGGGCTGACACTGGCCTCCTGCAGGTAACCCCTAACCCCTAACACCTAACCCTCAGGGCCTACACTGGCCTCCTGCAGGTAACCCCTAACCCTCAGGACTGACACTGGCCTCCTGCAGGTAACCCCTAACCCCTAACCCTCAGGGCTGACACTGGCCTCCTACAGGTAACCCCTAACCCCTAACCCCTAACCCTCAGGGCTTACACTGGCCTCCTGCAGGTAACCCCTAACCCCTAACACCTAACCCTCAGGGCCTACACTGGCCTCCTGCAGGTAACCCCTAACCCCTAACCCTCAGGACTGACACTGGCCTCCTGCAGGTAACCCCTAACCCCTAACCCCTAACCCTCAGGGCTGACACTGGCCTCCTACAGGTAACCCCTAACCCGTAACCCTCAGGGCCTACACTGGCCTCCTGCAGGTAACCCCTAACCCTTAACCCCTAACCCTCAGGGCTTACACTGGCCTCCTGCAGGTAACCCCTAACCCCTAACCCTCAGGGCTGACACTGGCCTCCTACAGGTAACCCCTAACCCCTAACCCCTAACCCTCAGGGCTTACACTGGCCTCCTGCAGGTAACCCTAACCCCTAACACCTAATCCTCAGGGCCTACACTGGCCTCCTACAGGTAACCCCTAACCCCTATCACCTAATCCTCAGGGCCTTCACTGGCCTCCTGCAGGTAACCCCTAACCCCTAACCCTCAGGGCCTACACTGGCCTCCTACAGGTTACCCCTAACCCTCAGGGCTTACACTGGCCTCCTACAGGTAACCCCTAACCCCTAACCCCTAACCCTCAGGGCTTACACTGGCCTCCTGCAGGTAACCCCTAACCCCTAACCCCTAACCCTCAGGGCCTACACTGGCCTCCTGCAGGTTACCCCTAACCCCTAACCCTCAGGGCCTTCACTGGCCTCCTGCAGGTAACCCCTAACCCTCAGGGCCTACACTGGCCTCCTGCAGGTAACCCCTAACCCCTAACCCTCAGGACTGACACTGGCCTCCTGCAGGTAACCCCTAACCCCTAACCCTCAGGGCCTACACTGGCCTCCTACAGGCAACCCCTAACCCTCAGGGCCTACACTGGCCTCCTACAGGTAACCCC
>JAPMUY010009490.1:107500-118424 GCA_026901105.3 Galaxias olidus
AGAGGTGGACTTGCTGGTGTGCTTTGGATCATTGTCCTGCTGTATAACCCAAGTGCGCTTGAGCTTAAGGTCCCGAACTGATGGCCGGACATTCTCCTTCAGGATTTTCTGGTAGAGAGCAGAATTCATGGTTCCATCAATTACGGCAAGTTGCCCAGGTCCTGAAGCAGCAAAGCAGCCCCAGACCAACACACTACCACCACCATGTTTGACTGTCGGTATGATGTTCTTTTCCCGAAATGCTGTGTTAGTTTTACGCCAGATGTAACGGGACGCACACCTTCCAAAAAGTTCCACTTTTGTCTCGTCAGTCCACAGAATATTTCCCAAAAGTCTTGGGGATCATCAAGATGTTTTGGCAAATGTGAGACGGGCCTTTGAGTTATTTTTGGTCAGCAGTGGTTTTCGCCTTGGAACTCTCCCATGGATACCATGTTTGCCCAGTCTCTTTCTTATTGTTGAATCATGAACACTGACCTTAACTGAGGCAAGTGAGGCCTGTGGTGCTTTAGATGTTGTTCTGGGTTCTTTTGTGACCTCCTGGATGAGTCGTCAATGCGCTCTTGGAGTAATTTTGGTAGGCCGGCCACTCCTGGGAAGGTTCACCACTGTTCCATGTTTTCTACATTTGTGGATAATGGCTCTCACTGTGGTTCGCTGGAGTCCCAAAGCCTTAGAAATGGCTTTGTAACCCTTTCCAGACTGATAGATGTCAATGACTTTGTTTCTCATCTGTTCTTGAATTTCTTCAGATCGGGGCATGATGTGTTGCTTTTTGAGATCTTTTAGCCTACTTCATGTTGTCAGACAGGTTCTATTTAAGTGATTTCTTTATTCTACAGTTCTGGCAGTAATCAGGCCTGGGTGTGGCTAGTGAAATTGAACTCAGCTTTCCAAAAAATGTGGTTATCATCATCTTCATCCGCTTTGTCCGGGGTCGGGTCGCGGAGGTAGCAGTTCCAGCAGGGCATCCCAAACTTCCCTTTCCCAGGCCACATTAACCAGCTCTGACTGGGGGATTCCAAGGCGTTCCCAGGCCAGTGTGGAGATATAATTCCTCCACCTGGTCCTAGGTCTGCCCCGCGGCCTCCGCCCAGCTGGACGTGCCTGGAACACCTCCCTAGGGAGGCGGCCAGGTGGCATCCTTACTAGATGCCCGAACCACCTTAACTGGCTCCTTTCTACGCAAAGAAGCAGCGGCTCTACTCCGAGTCCCTCACGAATGGCTGAACTTCTCACCCTATCCCTAAGGGAGATGCCAGCCACCCTCCGGAGGAAACTCATTTCCGCCGCTTGTATCCGCGATCTCGTTGTTTCGGTCATGACCCACCCTTCATGACCATAGGTGAGATTAGGAGCGAAGATAGACCGGTAGATTGAGAGCTTTGCCTTCTGGCTCAGCTCTCTCTTCGTCACAACGGTGCGATAAAGCGACTGCAACACCGCACCCGCTGCTCCAATTCTCCGGCCCATCTCTCGTTCTATTTTCCCCTCACTCGAGAACAAGACCCCGAGATACTTGAACTCCTTCACTTGGGGTAAAGACTCATTCCCTACTTTGAGTAGACAATCCATCGGTTTCCTGCTGAGAACCATGGCCTCAGATTTGGAGGTGCTGATCCTCATCCCAACCGCTTCACACTCTGCTGCGAACCGATCCAATGAGTGCTGCAGGTCGCAGACTGATGATGCCATGTATTTATATATTTATTTATAAATGTATTTATATGCGGCTTTGTGTATTTATTTATGTATTTATATATGTGTGTGTGCGCCCCCTGCAGGGTAAGACAGTGCATCACAGCCTGAGTCTGGTCAGCTCTTTCTCCCAGAGGGTCCGTCTGCTGGACGTTCACTTCCTGTGTAACGACCAGCGCTTCTCCTTCAAGAGGCTGAAGACCAGCAAGGACCAGCTGGAGCCTAACCAGAGGTCAAAGGTCAGGCCACCCCACATTGCTTCTTCTCAGGCTTAAAGAGAGACTGTGAAATCAGTTTGAAATGTCAGTCTGGTACCTGTACCTAAATATTTCACTGGTATTACGTAGGATGTTGTCTTTTACGTAAAGGTGCTCCCAAAATGAGTTTAAATCAAACTTTAAATTTAATTCGGCTTAAATCCATTCTTCAAACTTGAAAGATCTATTGTTCCTCTGACACATAAAAAAATTGGTTGAACTTCAACGTGATGAAGTTAGATTGGGCTTTATTTCGGTTCACTTTAAATATCGCCCTGCTTCTGTCTCTCATAACAAACCCTAGCATGACTAAGTTGGTCTTTTCTGTTCAGTTTGGGCAGTATATCAGTACACGTGTAGTTCAGTGTAAATATCCGTTGTCTCTCTGTAACGTAACACATTGGTTGAATGGTGAAGTTAGTGGGAGCTGTAGTTCAGTTCAATAATCCATTGTGTCTCTGTGTTTGGCAGGTGGTAAAGATCTACTTTGATGCCAGTCTGCAGTGTGGGAACTACTGTTACTGTGGAGTGCCCTTCATTTTAAAAGGTTTTACCCTAACCCTTCATTTTAAAAGGTTTCACCTTAACCCTTCATTTAAAAAAGTTTCACCCTAACTCTTCATTTTAAAAGGTTTCACCTTAACTCTTTATTTTAAAAGGTTTCACCTTAACCCTTCATTTAAAAAAGTTTCACCCTAACCCTTCATTTAAAAAAGTTTCACCCTAACTCTTTATTTTAAAAGGTTTCACCTTAACCCTTCATTTTAAAAGGTTTCACCCTAACTCTTCATTTTAAAAGGTTTCACCACTCTCTGGCCAATCACATTCAGGCTTTGGGTCCCTGTCCTGTATGGGTTAGGGTTAGGGTTAGGGTTAACGCTAACCCTAACCCTAACCCTTCATTTTAAAAGGTTTCACCACTCTCTGGTCAATCACATTCAGGCTGACTGGGTCTATGTATTTCTCATGATGTTATGTCGAGATGTCTCTCATACTGTGTTCCATCCTAACTACCTGTCTGTCTACCTAGCTACCTTATACCTGTCTGTCTGTCTACCTTATACCTGTCTGTCTACCTTATACCTGTCTGCCTACCTTATACCTGTCTGTCTACCTTATACCCGTCTGTCTGTCTACCTTATACCTGTCTGTCTATCTACCTTATACCTGTCTGTCTAGCTACCTTATACCTGTCTGTCTACCTTATACCTGTCTGTCTGTCTACTTGTCTGTCTGTCTACCTTATACCTGTCTGTCTGTCTACTTGTCTGTCTGTCAACCTTATACCTGTCTGTCTGTCTACCTTAAACCTGTCTGTCTGTCTACCGTCTACCTGTCTGTCTACCTTATACCTGTCTGTCTGTCTACCTTATACCTGTCTGTCTGTCTACCGTCTACCTCTCTGTGTGACTGTCTGCTGTCTGTCTACCTTAAACCTGTCTGTCTGTCTACCTTAAACCTGTCTGTCTGTCTACCGTCTACCTGTCTGTGTGACTGTCTGCTGTCTGTCTGTCTACTTGTCTGTCTGTCTACCTTAAACCTGTCTGTCTGTCTACCGTCTACCTGTCTGTGTGACTGTCTGCTGTCTGTCTGTCTACTTGTCTGTCTGTCTACCTTAAACCTGTCTGTCTGTCTGTCTACCTGTCTGTGTGACTGTCTGTCTGTCTGTCTACCTCTCTGTGTGACTGTCTGTCTGTCTGTCTACCTGTCTGTGTGACTGTCTGCTGTCTGTCTACCTGTCTGTGTGACTGTCTGCTGTCTGTCCTCTCTCTGCAGGGGACTTCAGACCCTCTGGTGTGTGGATGCAGGAGGACCGGTGGCAGGGGGACATGGAGCTCTATCAGACGTTACGCAGGAAGTGGACCACGCTCCTGGACAACAACAAACATGTGTAAGACAACAACAAACACGCTCCTAGACAACAACAACATGTAAACAAACATGTGTAAGACAACAAACAAAACACGCCTCAGACAACAACACGCTCCTAGACAACAACAAACATGTGTAAGACAACAACAAACATGTAAGACAACAACAACACGCTCCTAGACAACAACAAACATGTGTAAGACAACAATAAACACGCTCCTAGACAACAACAAACACGCTCCTAGACAACAACAAACATGTGTAAGACAACAACAAACACGCTCCTAGACAACAACAAACATGTGTAAGACAACAACAAACACGCTCCTAGACAACAACAAACATGTGTAAGACAACAACAAACACGCTCCTAGACAACAACAAACATGTGTAAGACAACAACAAACATGTGTAAGACAACAACAAACATGTGTAAGACAACAACAAACACGCTCCTAGACAACAACAAACATGTGTAAGACAACAACAAACACGCTCCTGCACAACAACAAACACGCACCAAGACAACAACAAACATGTGTAAGACAACAACAAACACGCCCTAGACAACAACAAACATGTGTAAGACAACAACAAACACGCTTCCTAGACAACAACAAACACGCTCCTAGACAACAACAAACATGTGTAAGACAACAACAAACACGCTCCTGCACAACAACAAACACGCTCCTACGCTCCTGGACAACAACAAACATGTGTAAGACAACAACAAACACGCTCCTGCACAACAACAAACACGCTCCTAGACAACAACAAACATGTGTAAGACAACAACAAACACGCTCCTAGACAACAACAAACACGCTCCTGGACAACAACAAACATGTGTAAGACAACAACAAACACGCTCCTAGACAACAACAAACACGCTCCTAGACAACAACAAACATGTGTAAGACAACAACAAACACGCTCCTAGACAACAACAAACATGTGTAAGACAACAACAAACATGTGTAAGACAACAACAAACATGTGTAAGACAACAACAAACACGCTCCTGCACAACAACAAACACGCTCCTAGACAACAACAAACATGTGTAAGACAACAACAAACACGCTCCTAGACAACAACAAACATGTGTAAGACAACAACAACAACAAACACGCTCAAACATGTGCACAACAACAAACACGCTCCTAGACAACAACAAACATGTGTAAGACAACAACAAACATGTCCTAGACAACAACAACAAACACGCTCCTAGACAACAACAAACATGTGTAAGACAACAACAAACACGCTCCTAGACAACAACAAACACGCTCCTAGACAACAACAAACATGTGTAAGACAACAACAAACATGTGTAAGACAACAACAAACATGTGTAAGACAACAACAAACACGCTCCTAGACAACAACAAACATGTGTAAGACAACAACAAACACGCTCCTGCACAACAACAAACACGCTCCTAGACAACAACAAACATGTGTAAGACAACAACAAACACGCTCCTAGACAACAACAAACACGCTCCTGTGTAAGACAACAACAAACACGCTCCTGCACAACAACAAACACGCTCCTAGACAACAACAAACATGTGTAAGACAACAACAAACACGCTCCTAGACAACAACAAACACGCTCCTAGACAACAACAAACATGTGTAAGACAACAACAAACACGCTCCTAGACAACAACAAACACGCTCCTAGACAACAACAAACATGTGTACGCTCCTAGACAACAATAAACACGCTCCTAGACAACAATAAACACTACGCTCCTGCACAACAACAAACACGTCCTAGACAACAACAAACATGTGTAAGACAACAACAAACACGCTCCTAGACAACAACAAACACGCTCCTAGACAACAACAAACATGTGTAAGACAACAACAAACATGTGTAAGACAACAACAAACACGCTCCTGCACAACAACAAACACGCTCCTAGACAACAACAAACATGTGTAAGACAACAACAAACACGCTCCTAGACAACAACAAACATGTGTAAGACAACAACAAACACGCTCCTAGACAACAACAAACTAGACAACAACAAACACGCTCCTAGTGTAAGACAACAACAAACATGACAACAACAAACATGTAAGACAACACAACAGACAAACAAACGCTCCTAGACAAACAACAAACATGTGTAAGACAACAACAAACACGCTCCTAGACAACAACAAACACGCTCCTAGACAACAACAAACATGTGTAAGACAACAACAAACACGCTCCTAGACAACAACAAACACGCTCCTAGACAACAACAAACATGTGTAAGACAACAACAAACACGCTCCTAGACAACAACAAACACGCTCCTGGACAACAACAAACACGCTCCTGGACAACAACAAACATGTGTAACGCTCCTGCACAACAACAAACACGCTCCTAGACAACAACAAACATGTGTAAGACAACAATAAACACGCTCCTAGACAACAACAAACACGCTCCTAGACAACAACAAACATGTGTAAGACAACAACAAACACGCTCCTAGACAACAACAAACACGCTCCTAGACAACAACAAACATGTGTAAGACAACAACAAACATGTGTAAGACAACAACAAACACGCTCCTAGACAACAACAAACACGCTCCTAGACAACAACAAACATGTGTAAGACAACAACAAACACGCTCCTGCACAACAACAAACACGCTCCTAGACAACAACAAACATGTGTAAGACAACAACAAACACGCTCCTAGACAACAACAAACAGACAAACAACAAACACAAACTCCTAGACAACAACAAACATGTGTAAGACAACAACAAACACGCTCCTAGACAACAACAAACACGCTCCTAGACAACAACAAACACGCTCCTAGACAACAACAAACATGTGTAAGACAACAACAAACATGTGTAAGACAACAACAAACACGCTCCTGCACAACAACAAACACGCTCCTAGACAACAACAAACATGTGTAAGACAACAATAAACACTGCGTTCCTAGACAACAACAAACAGGTAAGACAACAACAAACACGCTCCTAGACAACAACAAACATGTGACAACAAAGACAACAACAAACACGCTCCTAGACAACAACAAACACGCTCCTAGACAACAACAAACACGTTCCTAGACAACAACAAACATGTGTAAGACAACAACAAACATGTGTGCTCCTGCACAAACAAACAAAAGACAACAACAAACATGTAAGTAAGACAACAACAAACACGCTCCTAGACAACAACAAACATGTGTAAGACAACAACAAACACGCTCCTCCACAACAACAAACACGCTCCTAGACAACAACAAACATGTGTAAGACAACAACAAACATGTGTAAGACAACAACAAACACGCTCCTACACAATGATGAAGATGATACATATGGTGGTGATGAAGATAACGATAGCGATGATGAAGATGAGGATAATAGTAGTGATGAAGAGGATGATGAGTATAACAGTAATGTTGAAGGTCATGGTAGTCAAAACGATGTTGAGGATGGTGACTGCAGGCTGTCTCTGACCTGTGGAGAGGATCACTTTGGTCCCATGCTTATAATAACTTAACTTCTCCAGTGGAAAGAGTCTCTAACCCCATCCACCCCCCTCCAGGGTGGAGACCATGTTGGAGGTGACCTCTGACCTCCAGAGGAACGTCCAGACCAGAGTGTCGGCTCGTCTCGGCTGGCCGTCCATCATCCACAATGCCACGCGTCACTTCCTGTTTCCTCTGACCCCCGTCAACGGCTTCTCGGTCAGTCCCCGTCATTACTATTACATTTACACAACGCCACGCGTCACTTCCTGTTACATTTACACAACGCCACGCGTCACTTCCTGTTACATTTACACAACGCCACGCGTCACTTCCTGTTACATTTACACAACGCCACGCGTCACTTCCTGTTACCTCTGACCCCCGTCAACGGCTTCTCGGTCAGTCCACCACGTCATTACTATTACAATTACACAACGCCACGCGTCACTTCCTGTTACATTTACACAACGCCACGGGTCACTTCCTGTTACATTTACACAACGCAGAGATTAGTTTAAACAGTCTTTATTTTACACAACGCAGAGATTAGTTCAAACAGTCTTTATTTTACACAACGCAGAGATTAGTTTAAACTTTTTATTTTACACAACGCATCGACTAGTTTAAACAGTCTTTATTTTACACAACGCATCGACTAGTTTAAACAGTCTTTATTTTACACAACACATCGACTAGTTTAAACAGTCTTTATTTTACACAACGCAGAGATTAGTTTAAACAGTCTTTATTTTACACAACGCAGAGATTAGTTCAAACAGTCTTTATTTTACACAACGCAGAGATTAGTTTAAACAGTCTTTATTTTACACAACGCATCGACGAGTTTAAACAGTCTTTATTTACAACACATCGACTAGTTTAAACAGTCTATTTTACACAACGCAGAGATTAGTTTAAAAAATCTTTAAGTTAATATTAAGTCTGAGCTGTAGTCATGGTGGCTCACCGTGGCTGGTGATTGGCTGCTCTGAGTTTGTGGTGGCTCACCGTGGCTGATGATTGGCTGAACTGTGTGTATCTGTCCGGTCACTAGGAAGTGGAGGTGAAGTTGGAGAACCTGAAGAAGGGCCGCTCTTCGTCCAGGTGCTGCCCTGGCGCTCTACCCCAACTCCAAGCCCGGTCATCAACACACTTCGAGCAGTGCATGGCTCTGTGTGTGTGTGTGTGTGTGTGTGTGTGTGTGTGTGTGTGTCTGTATGTGTGTGTGTGTGTCTGTATGTGTGTATGTTAATCTGTGTCTGTATGTGTGTATGTTAATCTGTGTCTGTATGTCTGTATGTGTGTATGTTAATCTCTGTCTCTGTGTGTGTATGTTAATCTCTGTCTCTGTGTGTGTATGTTAATCTCTGTCTCTATGTGTGAATGTTAATCTCTGTCTCTATCTGTGTATGTTAATCTCTGTCTCTATGTGTGTATGTTAATCTGTCTCTATGTGTGTATGTTAATCTCTGTCTATGTGTGTATGTTAATCTCTGTCTCTATGTGTGAATGTTAATCTCTGTCTCTATCTGTGTATGTTAATCTCTGTCTCTATCTGTGTATTTTAATCTCTGTCTCTATGTGTGTATGTTAATCTGTCTCTATGTGTGTATGTTAATCTCTGTCTATGTGTGTATGTTAATCTCTGTCTCTATGTGTGAATGTTAATCTCTGTCTCTATCTGTGTATGTTAATCTCTGTCTCTATCTGTGTATGTTAATCTCTGTCTCTATGTGTGTATGTTAATCTGTCTCTATCTGTGTATGTTAATCTCTGTCTATGTGTGTATGTTGATCTCTGTCTCTATCTGGGTGTATGTTAATCTCTGTCTCTATCTGTGTATGTTAATCTCTGTCTATGTGTGTATGTTGATCTCTGTCTCTATGTGTGTATGTTAATCTCTGTCTATGTGTGTATGTTGATCTCTGTCTCTATGTGTGTATGTTAATCTATGTCTATGTGTGTATGCTAATCTCTGTCTGTCTGTCTCGTGTGTATGTTAATCTGTGTCCGTATGTGTGTATGTTAATCTCTGTCTGTATGTCTGTATGTCTCTATGTGTGTATGCTAATCTCTGTCTCTATGTGTGTATGTTAATCTCTGTCTCTATGTGTGTATGTTAATCTCTGTCTCTATGTGTGTATGCTAATCTGTCTGTATGTGTGTATGTTAATCTCTGTCTCTGTGTGTATGTTAATCTCTGTCTGTATGTGTGTATGTTAATCTGTGTCTGTATGTCTGTATGTGTGTATGTTAATCTCTGTCTCTATGTGTGAATGTTAATCTCTGTCTCTATGTGTGTATGTTAATCTCTGTCTCTATGTGTGTATGTTAATCTCTGTCTCTATGTGTGAATGTTAATCTCTGTCTCTATGTGTGTATGTTAATCTCTGTCTCTATGTGTGTATGTTAATCTCTGTCTCTATGTGTGTATGCTAATCTGTCTGTATGTGTGTATGTTAATCTCTGTCTCTGTGTGTATGTTAATCTGTGTCTGTATGTGTGTATGTTAATCTGTGTCTGTATGTGTGTATGTTAATCTGTGTCTGTATGTGTGTATGTTAATCTGTCTGTATGTGTGTATGTTAATCTGTGTCTGTATGTCTGTATGTGTGTATGTTAATCTGTCTCTATGTGTGTATGTTAATCTGTGTCTGTATGTGTGTATGTTAATCTGTCTGTATGTGTGTATGTTAATCTGTGTCTGTATGTCTGTATGTGTGTATGTCTCTATGTGTGTATGTTAATCTGTCTGTATGTGTGTATGTTAATCTGTGTCTGTATGTCTGTGTGTATGTCTCTATGTGTGTATGTGTGTCTGTTCATCTGTCTCTATGTCTGAGTCTCCTCCCTGCCTGTCCACAGGTTCCTGTTGGAGAGGCTGATCTACTTCAGCCCTAACACTCTGGAGTTCCAGATGCACCGTAACCAGGTGAGTCACGCCCATGGTCTCCTTGACGACGGGGACTACGAGTAACGCTGTGGCCTTAACCTTCTCTTAGCCATAGGCACTAGGAACACCTCTTCCATCTTGTTTGTCGCTGAAAGAGTCACGTTTAATCTTCCAAGGCAAATCATTATTTGATATTATTGATATTTGGTGTGGTCATTTATCAATAAATATATTTGAGATGTTCTTGATGTTCTTGATGTTTTTTGTTTAGACCACAGAGAAGAGGAAAGGTTCTGTTTCAGGGTTTGGTGAGGACTCTTCCTCTTCCTCCTCCTCCTCCTGGTCCTCTTCCTCTCAGCGGTACGTCCACAACGTGCTCCTTCAGCCTGAGGAGACCAGGGCTATGAGGGTGAGGTTCTCCCCCATCGCAGAGCACACCATAGCCTCGCTGCTCATCCTCAGGTAAACACACACACTACCAACCAGACACATTCACACACACACTACCAACCAGACACATTCACACACACACACTACCAACCAGACACATTCAAACACACACTACCAACCAGACACATTCAAACACACACTACCTATCGGATACATTCCAACACAAACTACCATTCAGATTCATTCCAACACAAACTACCAATCGGATACATTCCAACACA
>JAPMUY010009491.1:0-11702 GCA_026901105.3 Galaxias olidus
ATGATAATTATTGACTGATTGCTTATTCCACTTAAGGTAATGTAGGTACAGGGGTTTACTTCAGAATGAATCAAAGTTTGACCGTGAAAAAGTATGGGAACAGGTAGGCAAGAAGACTTCAAGACTTGGTGCCCGTTTTCTACCAAAATAAAGCATTTCGAACAAAGTTCAGCGTCGAGCACCACGCAGAGGCGAGTTTTGAAATTACAATATGATGTTATTAACAGTAAGTGTATGGAAAGATTGAATTGTCCATGATTTAAGAATAAATGCTTAAATCAGTACATCAGTGGTTTGATATTAAATAAAGCATAAAATTTTTGATCAAACTGCTTAAAGTTAAGGATTTGTTCATGCAAGAACAAAACCTGCGCACTTTGAAAGCTAAATGTGAATTAGCAAGAGCAAATTCACATTTCAAACAGTTTCAAAACGCTACACAGCGCGATTTTAGTCGCCGCTGCGCGAATTGTGTCCCGTTAAGACAACATTGTAGCGGTTGGAGTTGTCTAGCCTACTAGTACAGTAATAGGCTAACAACTAATTATGAGCTAGTTTGTTACAGATACGTAAGTAAAGATAGATAAATAGAAAATACATAGAACCGGCATTTGTTTCTGATAGTGCTTGACTATTATATATTCTTTATTTTTACCCCAACTGGCCCAAGTCTGACCTCGCAACCGTGACCGCGTTGGATGTGGCAGCACCGGTAGAGGGGGTTCAGACAATGAATTACTACCAATTGTCGTTAGTTAGTTGTTAAGTGTTTCCTTAATACAATATATCTGTTATTTGGGGGATTCAGCTTAAATTACGTTTTTTATTAATATACATTTTTGTCACTTATTACACTGAATGACAGAGAAACATACAAAAAAGTAGCCTAAGTTAAGGCTTAAAGATAGACCAATTTAAAATAGGAACAAATTTGAAATTATGACATTATTTCAGATTATCTTTACCTGTAATTGCATTCACTTTCTCCGGGTCAGGTCTGTCTTTAACCGCTCCTTATTTCCACTTCATCGAAAGGTTGGACCAGTGTGTCTTTCTCAAATAGTAATGTGGTCAGGTACTGGGTGAAAAGTGTCACTGCTTCTGCTGATTCTTTGATCGAGGCATTGAGAGACGTGGGCTACGTTCAAATTCTTTATTTTGCTTAGGGAAGGTTCCTTGTTTTATGCAGATCATACAGCCTAGTTGTGTCAGGGTTCCCACTTAGTTCTGAGTTATTTTTTACAGGTTTTGTGTTCATGTCATGTTTCTAACATCTCCTGTCATTTCAGAGCTGGCCTCTCAATTCAATCAACTCATTCCTTCCATCTGGTTTTCCCTGCCCAGCTCCTCACCTGCAACTCATCATCTCATTAGCTCTCTCTGTATATACTGTACATATACCAGTCCTTTTGTCTTGGTTCTTTGCCAGATTGTCTTGTGTGTTTTGCCGAGCTATCCAGTGTTCTACTTCTGCACCTACCTGTTTTTGACCTCGTTTTTCTGCCCTTTGATTATTGGATTACCTGCCTGCCCCTTGTTAGATTGGTTTGTTGTTGGACTGACTTCCTGGTTTGAACTCCTGTCTGTTTAAGTTTAAGTAAACAAGATTTTCCCATAAATCATTTGCCTGCCTGGTTGTCGTGCTTTTGGGTTCCCAACCTGTCAAAGCCAGGGAGCGTAACAGTTGTTTATTAAGCATTTTCCATCTTATGCCCTAACTTGCTAATATGCTTATAGATTTTCAAATGCCAACATGTTAGAAACTTAAGATTTATAATATGTAACTATTGTAGCAGATTTGTATGCCTAACATAATTGCATACCTTGCATACACTTAATGATTAGGCTTCATACAATCATATAAACTGGGATTCATGTGTGGCGATAAATATGAGTTGACAGGGGATGAGGACGTGAGAAACCATTTTCCATGTGACATATTTTGTTTCACTTTTGTGACAGGTAGCCTATATTCCCTTTTTAATGCCAACCTTGGTAATAAAGTAGGTTAACATATTTCTACGCCTTGCCCACGTTTATATATAGGCCTAGGTTATGAAACAACACGGTGACAACGCACGGGCGAAGTATGTAAGGTGCGCTTTTTGTAGGCTATAGTTCATCTTTGGGACATTGTAGTTTCTCCACGAACGACCCACGAAAACCACCGTTACATGATTACGTAGCCTAGTGTAAGTGCAGTCAGACTCATTTAGCAACTGTTTGTCTTTTCCTAAGTCCTTATGAATTCTCCTTCATATCTTTGCTTAACCTCATGCCGCTTTGCCTCGGGGTTAAGGAAAAGTACATAGTGAAAGTCATTAGGACGTACTTTATTGGGCTATTCGGATCCAGCAATGGACTGAAGAGTTGTCTAGGCACCTTTTTAAAAACACTAAGAGGCTGATTAAAACAAGATCAATTACAAGTGCACTACCATCAAATGAACTTGTATTTCAAACACACTGGTGATTTAATATATACTGTAATATATTATGTTGTCATATATTGTAATGCAAGTGTATTTCTAATGCCAACAAATCATATTTGTAATTTTACACTCATTTCTAATTTTGCATACGATACACATTTCGAGTATAATCAAACAGTAGGCTACAGAAGGTATACTCAAGCACTACTTGAGTAGCCTACACCTCTTCTGCACAGGTGGACTCTGTCATTTCATTAATTCGTTTTATATTTTCTACACAACCCAACTCATGTTAAAAATGTAAATTAAATCAAATTAACAAAAGAGAATGGCAGCATGTGGGAAGTTGGATCTGGAATGAATCTGAGACGACACACACAACATGCATTCACCTGGGCTTCAAAATAAAAGTGGGATACATGTCTTGAATTCGTGAGCTAGGATAAAAACAACTATGTTTTACTATGACTAGGTTATCATCAGTAGCTACCCTTCTAGAGACTACAGCCAAAGTTACCTCGCGTTACAAAGAGTAGCCTATTTCAGAATCATTTCACTATTGTTTTCAGGAGCTTGGATAAAAGCAAACTATTTCTACTAAGTTATCATCAGTAACGTTACATTTCTAGATACTATAGCCAGCAATTAGCAAGTTAGGTAACGGTAAGCACAATAAGTCAAAGTGCACTTGTAATAGCATTTGTATACTTTAATTATATTTCTAATAAACTAAAGTATACTACTTTTTTTACCTGGGCGTGTACTTTATTGTACTGATTGGAGGGTACTGCATTTTATTGAGTTTCAAAAATAGTTTGTAAATAGAGATGTTCAAGAGGGGAAGTTATCTGTAAATTACCATTAAAGTCCCTTGGTATATGTTTTGCTGAAGTTATGGAGATGATCATTTTAAATCAGAAACAGAAAATGATAAATATAAATTCACAAATAAATAATAATAAAAATAACAATAATTAATTTTAATTATATAGCACTTTTCTGACACCCAAAGTCGCTTCAAAACATTTACATAGATAACATGACAAAAATAAACAATTAAACAGAAACAGGGAGAAACAGGGAGAACGGACAGACATCAAAAACATACTAACACACAATTTACGCCCTTGTGTTTTGCCATATAATTAAAATGATGGCATTAATAATAAACATGCTTTTATTAAAACAATGCGTGAAGTACATATTTGATACAAACCTAGACTGAAGGAGTTTGTTCTAGAAGGGTTATTGTTAGCTTTGGATGACAGTAATGGTTGACAAACAAAGGGTTGACAAACATTTTCAAAAGTATTTTTTTCTGAAATGGCCCAATATTTGTCTGTCTCTGTGAGTGAAGCGATTCACATCAACAATGCGCCCGTCTGTTTGTGTTTGACTTATTCCTGAAGGATTAGAGCAGGAAACACATCTTTAAAAGCCTTTACTTCCTTGTACCATTAGTCATGAAACCGGTGAACTTCAGAGCCATGTCATTAAGGCCGTCAGGACAGTCTGCTTCCCAGCAGCCTCTGTAACGGTTCTGCTGCCTGTCAAAGATCTATCATCACTCCAAACTTTTCAAGCCTCCCCTTATTATCCACAGCTTGGCTCCTCCATACCAACGGACATGACAGGCAAAGTGCATTCACAAGAATCTTTCCCTAAAAGATGGACTATCCAACGCATCCCATACTACGAAATGTTTATTCATCTGCATTTGAGAGAATTTGATGGCAGACAGGACGAATATAAGACCAGTCACTGGGCCTGACTTTATTCACTATGAGGTAAATATTCACAAACTGATGCTTTATCAAGTGCAAACAAGGGTTTCCCATTGACATCGATCACCTAAAACTGTGACATTGTCTCAATTCATATCAATCGATCAATAATCAATTAATTATTTTATGGGGAGTTATGACAGCTGCTTTTGCTGCATATGTCAGATGTTATTCTTTGATGCTATGCTGTAAGGTACTAAACAAGAAAACTGTGCATATCAAAAGAAACGAGCTATAGATTGAAAGTGTGTCCTGAGGCTGCCTGAGATAGAGAAGCTGCTGCACAAAAGGACCGCAGAGATACCCTACCTGCACAAACTGGAATTGACACACAACTTGAATGTGTCTGACTGGGTTTTAAAAGCCAGGCTGACACAAATACAGGAGACACTCCTCTTAAACGGATTCAGACACAAAGCACCTCTTGGCTGCACTTGCGTTTCCTTGCTGTTGAGTGAATTTTGATCACATCGTGATCACATTGAGTTGAAGTCGAGTGCAGAGGGCCTGGATATGGGGTGCTGCAGCGCACTGCTCAAGTCCTCTCAACCAATAGAGTGGAATGTATTGAACACCGAAGTGAAGTATAACCTACTTTTGCAAGTGTACTTGATTATTTGCTGTGGTGGGAGTAACACAATATAGTAACCAACCTACTTATTGGCGATATCATGTGGTGTACCGTATTGTTGTTCAAAGGTTTGTATTATATATACATTATCTATACTGTATATCTATACCAGTTAGTAAACTACAGTATATAAAGGAGCTGTAAAATATACCCTTTAATATGCCTTTTGTCTAATTGCTGGATTGTGTGAGAACGTGCCTGAGTATTGCGTCATGGACATACTTTTTTTTTTAGAGGTAAGCAGAAACTACATTTTTAGTAGTCAAGTGCAGTGTGTGGACTTAAGAAAACTCAACTTCTAGAAAAAACGAATTATTAGAGAAGATGCTGGTGGTGTTGTGTACCAAACTCGTTAAGGGAATGCCATAAATGCAACACCTTGTAAAAACAGAGAGAATGTTTTCCACTCCCATCACTGAGGGAAGTTCAGTCAGACAAACTCTCCGTCTTTACTCATTTATTGAGTATGAATATACATGAGTTTTGGCATGGTTGAGTCTGCTACATATTGAAGCTCCCTGCTGTAGATATCTGGGACTACATCCTGATTCAGGGAGCACACATACATCGATCCCCATTTTGGACACATTAGCCAAACATACTGTATTAGCAGGCCCAAAGTGGCAGTTGGGGTGGAGGTGGGATCATTTCCTTTCACTTCATCCAATAAGCACAGAAACCAGCTTCGACATCAGGTCATATAAATACCTCCCCCTCCCTCATGAGCTGATATTTTATTGTGAACAGGTGTTATCTGCCTGAAATTAAGCTGAAAGCTTCCATACCATCCCACTTCTAATGAAGTGAACAGTGATATAAATATCCCCAGATACAAAATGCAGAGCATGTGGGATCATAGGACCTTGAACAGGAATGACCCAACAAACAATGATCGGGAGTGTTGATGCCTGAACAGTTAGCGTTATTATTTTGGAGGGCCCAGTCAATACCCCTACATAGATTGAAGATGTATGTAGGTTCTGAAAAAAGGTAAACAGCCTATGACATTTACTATCACATGTCCACAATAAATGGGCATTATGACGACAAATTCACAGCTTTCCCTTTTACACATGAATCAGAATATACTATACAGTTCACTTGTTATATCAGTCTTAAATATTACTCATTTGGACTGTAAGTGGCTCCTGAAAATTCTTTCCTCAGGCAAAGGCTTTAACTTTGCCTTGGCGCTTCTTTTCAATGTGTTGGTGCTATTTGTCATGCAATGTCTTGACTGTGACTAAACCGTCAGTAATTTGTAAAGCGTGCTTCAAGGAAACACTCTGCTCGTTACGTTTTCCCTCTGAAATGAATGAATGAATGCTGACGCATTGGGCCGAAGGCCACCTCTCAGGGGCGATTGTTGGAGAGCAACGCATTCTGAAAGATTCCTCTTCTACATTTTGCTCACCTCTACTTCCTCTGACCCACAAGAGCGAAACAGAATGTGACAGTTAAGATGTGTCTATGACGAAGACTGTCAGTTAAAACATGACTCCACCTTGTGTGGGTTGACAAGTAATGGCACAACCAAGAACCAGCCACAAGGTAAGAATATATAATACTGTGTTGGAAATAGACATCTCTTAGTACATGTGCTTAAGCTATAGTTGTATTCACAATTTATATAATTTGGGCCAAATCATGGCAGATGCGAATATTCATTTTTATGCAGATGATACTGTTATATACTGCTGTGCCTCAATTGTGCAGTCCATTGTGTACTTGCAACATGCTTTTATTGTTCTACAAAATACCCTACTTCAGCTGAAACTCATTCTTAATGCAGGTAAGACCAAACATATGTTGCTTACTAGCTCTAGGAAAAGGACACAAAATATCCCTTCTGTTGTAATGAACCAAAGGTGGACCCAGATGCAACACACAACTCACAGGATTTAGTTTATAATATCCTTTTATTCTCACCACAGGACGATGGTCAAAAAGCCACAGACAGGCAATGAAAAACGCAGGGCAAAATCTCTGAGTCAGGTTAAGAAGGCTAGGTAGTTTACCGGGGAACAGGCGAGGAAGAAAAGTCCAATTCGGGCTGAGTCGGCAACGGTAGATCCAAACAGTGAATGCGGGAAAGTCTGGCACGAAAACAGCAAAGAGCAATCTGGCTGTGACTGTGTGGAAAACTGGACACTAAATAGTGGCAGAGTCAATGATAATCAGATGTGTGTGCAGGTAAGCAGCAGGTGTGTGTGATTGTCCTGATTGCAGTGGTGCAAGGTGAAGCAGGGGCGTGGCAGAGTCAATGAATGACCTGAAACTGGTGGTGCAGGCTGTGACATCTGTGGTCCCTCTTGAAGGAAGTGAAAAGGAGGTTGTTGTCTGTTATAAATATCTGGTATTTTGATTGGTGATTCCCTCACTTATAAGCCACACGTGCACTACCTGGTGAAAAATGTAGGCTAAAATTGGGTTTTTATTTTTGAAAAAATGTGTTTTTCTTTTAATGTAAAAAAGCGACTTGTTGCCGCACCGTTTTTTACCTGTGTTGGACTATGGTGATTTTTTATGCATGCATACCTCTGCTCAGTGTCTTCATATGGTTGACACAGTTTACCATGCTTCCTTGAGGTTCATTACAAACTGTAAAGCTCTTACTCACCACTGTGAGTTCTGCTCTCGGGTAGGGTGGCCCGCTCTGGTCACCCGTAGGCTCTGTCATTGGTATACTTTTATTTATAAGACAATTATTGGTATGCTCCCTATGTGTTTTAATCACACTGAAAAGTGCTGGACAACACCTTTTGCGCTCCCACGACTTTTTAATGCTTTCTGTACCCAATCCCCTTACGGTATTTGTGAAAAGGGCATTTGTGTATTCTGCACTCTCTGCATGGAATAAGTTGCAAAATGATTTGAAACTAAAGGAATACATCTCTTTAAATGCTTTTAAATCTAAAATAAATAGAAAGTTTTCTATCAATGTACATTTTTTTGACATTTTGCTTTAAATGTTCCTAGGCCCTATTTCAGAAAGCAGGTTTAGTAAACTCTTGAGTTTAAATTTGAACTCTAGGTTGACTGACTCAGAGTTGTACAAATCTGAGTTGTCGGTTTCAGGACAGGTGATAACAATTAGTTCAATCAACTCTGAGTGAACTTAACACTGAGGCCCAATTCCAATCCTGAAAAGTTGCCGACTCCTCCTCGACATTCACCACTTCTCCTCGACATGAACGTGGGCCACCATACTGAGTGTCATTCCGATCGCTTATAAGCAAAGACCGAGTGGCTACATGTAACCTTTTATGCATCCTCCAGCGAAGGATACATCAAAGCAGACTTTTAACTGAATCTACCCCAGAATTCTTTGCAATGAATGACGAATTTACCACATATGCAACATCGTTTGAGAAATGGCGGAGAAATGTGTATGTAAATGTAACTTGTAAGTACCATAAGCATTTTGAAAAAGTTGTTTTTAGATGTTCCTTATTATTGAACGTTTTATTTGAAGTTATTGTTCAGTTATAATATGGTCTGAGTAGTAAATCCTGTTTTTTCTATAGATTTTGCTTGCTATTTCATGCTGTAAATTCAGCTGTTTCACTGCAAATGATCCGTTTAGTGTGTGTGTGTATGTATACATGTATGTACATATATGTATATGAGATCTTGAGTGTTCCACTTATTCAACATTCATATAATATTTATATGTGTACGTGAGCGCGCGTGTGTTGTAATAGGCAGGTACAACCCAACAGGCACAAAACGTGTTTGGCAGCAGCTAAAGATGAAATATAAAAATAAAGTTAACAGGTATTATAGGTATTAGGTGTTATAATTTCCTACACGCAATTGTGATGGTGTGGCCACATTCAACATGTGATTATATATTTAAGTAGTGAATTTGTATAATTCACATTTACTGAATATTTCTGTCACAATTGTTTACACACATTTGAATCTATTTTCTCAAATCTCTTAAACACAAAATCACAAGCACAAAATTCAAAACTCTACAAATTTCTAGCAAAAGCAAACACTGAATTCAAAACTGTTTTATCTCTTTCCAAAATTGTTTTTTTTTTGCATCAAAATGACACACACACGAATTCATATGAATAGATCTACCTACTAACAACACACCCATGTGCGCAACAAAAAACACACCTATGAGTATCTTCTATATGATCTATGTCAGTAGGTTTATGCCTTCTGCATTTTCAGTGTTACACTGTAGCCAGTTAAAGATTGTTACTGTAATGTAATGTAAAAGATTGTTACAGTAATGTATATTACTCATAATATTTTATATATATATATATATATATATATATATATATATATATATATATTATATCACACACACAAATGCAATACAGTAACAAAAACATTTTTGTTTATTTCAAAAACGCAGTATTTTGGAACACTTGTGTTCTGTATGTAACACTTTATATACCCAACAGGAGAAAACCAGGAAACACATTCAGTAAGATGTAAGCTTTTTTTTCTGTAAAAAAAAATTAATAAAAAGGGCTCATCTGTGGCCTTTTGATAGTGCTCAAGATCTGATTTCTAAGTGACAAATTAAGCAACTGCTGTTTACACCGGTGAGGAGTGGGTGGGAACTGTGTGTAGTGTTTTGCAAAAAGTGTGATTTAGAATTGAAAACTGAGTGTAAAGCAGAAATTGTGCTTGCAATTTTGCAGACTTGGTTTAGGGATTTGGTACATGAGTTTCAGGTTTCAGTGATCACGTTTCATGTTCCAAGTTTAGTGTGTAAACAATTGTGAAAAACTCGAAGTAGTATTACAGTTTTTTCTGATTGCTTACACACTATAAGTGAATTCTCACACAAAAGCATCAAAACCCTAACTTATGTAACCATACCTGAAACCAAGGCAGCAATACTACAAAAACAAAAGTAGGCCTACACATTTATCAGCTTTGCACTTTGTTTGCAATTCTGCAAAACACACATTGCAAAACACTACACGTTTTCATATACACAAAGCATTAGCTGCCTGGCCAAAGTGTCAAAGAGCGGGTCCCATCCTGCCGATTTACAAAAGCCACTACGGTCGTGTTGTCCGTTCTGACCAACACATCCTGGTTGCCTAACAATGGGAGAAACCGTTTCAGCACCAGGTAGACCATGAGCAGTTCTAGGAAATTTATGTAGAGACAGCGTTGAGACGCGTCCCACACAATGCTCACCGGACATCCCTCGCAGACGCCCCCCCCATCTTGTGAGGGAGGCATCTGTAGTCACTACGCGCCTGCATACGACAGGGCCCAATAGGGTGCCTGTTTGAAGCAGCGTCCTGTCCTACTACGCTGCCAGCGGCAAAACGCAGCGGTTGGTGACCAAGGATAAATCCAGCCTCCTCGCAGGGTATAACACTCTGGCTGCCAGTCAGTATTGGAAAGCCCGCATGTTGAGGAGAGCCAATGGGACTACTGCCGTCATGAAGGCCATGAGCCCCAATAGACGTAGACAATACCTGACCAAAACCCGTGTGTCCTACCGAAAACCAGCCATACGCCGTAAAAGGTCTGGGCGTGGTCTCGGGAGAGAGAGGCACGGTTTGGAACTGAGCAGATGGTTATTCCCAAGAACATAATGCACTGGGATGGAACCAGACAGATTTTTTCAGGGTTCACCACAAAACCGAGAGAAGCCAGATTGAACAGGAGAACACTCGTGTGCTCCATCGCCTCCTCTCTCGTGCCTGCGCACAATAACCAATCGTCCAGGTAATTGTGTACGCACCCCGTGCCTTCAGCTGCTCTAGTGCAGCTTCCACGCACTTGGTAAACGTTCGGGTCGCCAGTGAGAGTCCAAAGGGGAGAACTTGGAACTTGAACACCTGACCTTGAACACAAACCTGAAGAACCTGTGTGCGGGGAGGATCGAAATGTGAAAATATGCATCCTGTAGGTCTATGGTTATAAACCAATCGCCCTGACGGATATTGCATGAGAGGCCTCCGATCGTCAGCATTTTGAACTTGATCGTCAGCATTTTGAACTGGAACACAGTCAAGTGGCTGTTCAATCGCCTCAAGTCCAGGATGGGGCGAACCCTCCACCCCCCTTTTTTTGGAAATACCACGAGTAGAACCCGCTGTGTGCCCCCGTTGGTGCCACAGATCTCACAGCCCCTTTCTGTAGGAGAGAGCGGATCTCCTCCGCTAGAACAGGGGTGAGCTCGTCTGACACAGAGGTCTCTATGATCCCCACAAACCGAGGTGGGCTGCTCCAACACTGGAGTCTGTACCCGCACTCTACTGTTTGTAACACCCATGTGCTCGTGGTGCATGCATACCACTAAGCCACAGCCCTGGCTCAGTAGCACACAACCCTGAGGGGAGAAGCTTGACCCAGCCGAGGCTTTCTAGGGTTAATGTTTGTTTATTATGTTTTTTTCTGCACACTCTGCGCCCGCAGGCTGAACACACACACTTTATTTGGTGGGGAACAATAACACTTGGCGGAGCTCACCGGGGATGGAGTGCCACCCCAGACAGAGTGCTTGGTGACTATATAGTGAGCCGGACCCTGACTGCCCGTGTAGTCCACGGGGTCCTAGGCTGCACCAACAGGAGGCTGTTCTGTGCATCAGGGCCGCTGCCGCTTCTTCCCTCGGGAGGATTCAGACTGGGACCTCTGGCGCGAACCTGTTCTTCGCCCATGGTCGTCCATGTTGAAAACCCACCTGTGCGTGCTTAGGCGCAGTGCGTGGAGGGCGAGCAGGTGAAACCCACACTCCAGGGGTTAGCGATACGTCTTAGGCCAGTACGCAAAACGGGGGGCACTAACCACGTCGATGACTACAACTCGGACCGATAGAAAACAGCGAGGCACACGTTTAAAAACTGGGCACGAGCTGTTA
>JAPMUY010009492.1:0-116039 GCA_026901105.3 Galaxias olidus
GCAGGCTATATTAATCTTTTTTTTTCTGAACATAGAGAGGGTGCCTTATAAATGTATATAGACTAACAAATGACAATCCAATCAGAAATATCATTGCTTTATTTTGCCATGTGTACTGTAAATACATTAATATTAAATAGCAAATCGTAACAGCATTGTTTTAGAACAAATCACCCATATAGACTATAATGTGACAATTGAAATGGCCATTTCAGATTGTGAACGCACCCATAGCTGATTAATCAGCAGGCTAACTATTAGGATACTTTTAATTAACCCATCTTCGTCTAACACAGTATGTGGGCTCAAAGCTGCTACTAGCATACCTTAACGTAGATGGACAATTGAAAACTGCATTTCTCCACCTGTATGTTATATACTTTCGCTAGATGTATTGGCAGATTGCTTGTGTTTCCGCCCTTTCATGCAAAATACTTGTTGCACTTGTAACGATCTGTGTCAGCATCGGCTCTAGTGAAGTTTAACCATACTTTTGAACGTTTAGTTCTCTTCGCCATATGAGCAGGGTCTCTCTCTCAGTGTGTGAGAGATTGAGCCGCACCCGCCCTTGCACACAGGCTTTGAGAAAGAGCTAGCGAAAATACATCAGACGAATGTCTTAATCTTATTGCTAACGTGATCTATCCGTGATACGTCTGCAGGTGCCTGCTAAAGTTTGATGCGCGCGATCCAGAATATTTTATTTTGATACCGCAGATGTTACATTCAGCTCGTCAGTCGTCAGACATGTTAAAAGCACCTAAAAAGTATACAATATAATTAAGTTTGTGCACGAGTCCCATATCTCGAGTCCGAGTCGAGTCTAGAGTCTTTTGGGGACGAGTCCAAGTCAAGTTTCAAGTCATTCTTTGAGAGACTTAAGTGTGACTCGAATCCCCATCTGCATTGGACAGACTTAGCTCTTGACGACAGAAAAAGTTACAGATCAGACAGATTCAATAAGGTAGTTGTATATGTCAGGATCTGGCATTTATGGCCATTTGGTGTGGTCGTTTGTCCACATTGATGGAGGAAGACTAAACTAAGAACACCCCTCCCTTCTTTCCTTACATTTTTACTATATAAGAACATCGATCATTGAATGGCAACAACATAATATAATTGATTGCCTGACTGGCCATGGGATTTGGGCTCTTAATAGCTAATAAGCAACAGTGTTCTTACTTTATGCTATCATACTGTCAGACCTCGGATTTTGTATTGACCGCCAGTCAAAATGGACGGGATGTTTTCCCCCAAAAGGGGGTGGGGGCATGACGCAAGGGCATAGTTCCCGGATGATTGCTCTGGTGTATAGAAAAGCTGATTTTATTGTTATTCAAATATCAGTCTACAAAAAAGTATAGCCTTACGTTGATTTTGATTTTCCGTCCCCGGCTGGACAAAACGTTGTTATGGTTACCGAAGTCAATCTATTGTTTTGAGAACAGGCTAACGTGACTTCTGTAACAGCTGCTGTTCTTTGCTGGTGAGCTTGGCATTTACCAACCTAACCCTCAATATAGAAGTACAACTTTCACAAATGTTCCTATTGGATTGCCGCTATGCACAAGTGAAAAAAAAACAGAGCACTGTCCGTTTTTTTCCGCAAGTGCTGATGGTGCGTATAGTTCGGTAACAAAGATATGTGCAAAATTTGAAACATAATCTATGTTACTGAAGGTATGTAGCTTGGTGGGTGTGCAACCTCCTACATTTGCTGAGAGTACTATGACCATTCCAACCAAATTTATGGGGGGGGGTTTTTTGTTCTATTTTTATATTTCTTGTTTTCTGTAATTGTTTTCACGTAGAGGGCCATCGCAGACACTACTAGCAGTTGTTATTATTATTATTATGATGATTCTTTTCCTGGTTTCATCCACTTCCCATGGCTCGATTTTTATAAAGCTTGGAAGGCCGAAAGAGGTCTCTGCCAAATGGAAACTTTTGGCACCCATATACCCATGCCTCTAGTGCCACCATTTCAAGCGCTCGTAACTTTGGCCCAGATTGTCCTATAGACATGAAGGTATGAAGGTATATTTTCGTTTCTGCCCACTAGATTGTCCGCTATTTAGAATTTTCTGAATAACCTACTTTTGAGAACTAGTCTTCGGCTGTTTCTATTTCCACAAAACTTCTCAGGTAGTGTCTGTGAATAAAAAAATTCTGACATTTGATATCAGATGTCATATCTAGATATGGACCGATACCATTTTTGGGTGACCGATACCAGTACAGATACTTAAACTTGAGTACTCGCCAATCCGAGTCCCGATACGAGTTCTTTTCATGACATTGCCAAATCACATGCAGCCTAAATAAAACTACATTCTAATACAGCAATCGTAGTAGGCTAAATTAATAATAGCCTACACCAATAATGAATAACTAATTGTCTGTAGGCTATATATATATATATATATATTAGTTTAAATGTATTCTATATTCATTAGGCTGACAGTTTTGATGCGAACACCCTTATACTAACGAAGGTGAACGACAACGATTGACGGTCCAACTCTTAACAGAACAGCGCAGAACACGGCCATAACTTTTTTCTGATTTCATAACGTCTGCTACATTATATAATTAACATCTTGGCTTTTCTTAAGTCTACCTATGGCAAACTAAATATCTTTAGCAAATAGCAAACGCAATTCAGAAGCATTTTTACAAATTGAAATTGTAGTTTTTAAAACCACCAAGGTTCAATGGTGTTGGCTTGAAACAATGAAACATGAGAAATAAGAGCAAATATGCGCCATGTCTACCTACCATGTCAATGAAACAACTTTTTTTTTTTAAACAAAAAGCAGCATCTGCCGATTGGCGCCAGACACAGCATATGTCCTCTTCTCATCTTTAGCAGGCCACTATATCAGAAAATCACTTTAAACCTTCCTTACTCCTGAATGCAAACAGATATTTACACTAAACCTGGTGTGTAGCATGAGTGTAACATGTTGTTGTGCTGCAAAGAACAAGGAGTTGGCTGTCAAAACCATGTGATCGCCAAAGGCCAATGAAAGTCACGCTATAAATCAAAGTCCTTAGAAAGGCTTGAGTGCCATCAAACTCAGGCCCGCAACATCCAGTAAAAATATAAGCCTTGTTGGCCTTGGGGGGCACTACACTGCATCGTCAAACTTGAGATTTTCAATTAGTCACTAGTCACCACATTGGTCTCAAATATGCTTTTCATTGAGAGAAACAAAATTGCCTCTTGCACCTGAGCTCGGACATCTCGGTTTTTTCCTTTGTTGCAAAGATTTGTGCAGTTTGAATCGGACACACAACAAACTAGTCCTAGGCCATTTGTCAGATTTCCTGAAAACTACACAGGTAGAATTTGGGGATAGTGCCCATCAGTAATTATTAAAAATAATTCTGACATTTCAAAACACAGCAGACATCATATGCCAACAACTTCCAGCGGCTTTCATTATAATAGTAAGTGAAGGCGTATCTCCTCAACCAAATGCATGATCGTCACCCAACTTGGAACACATCATTGGTAAGGCGAGAAGAGAACATATGCTATGTCTGGCGTCTATAGGCCATCTAGGGGCGCTGTACTAGAAAATCACTTTAAAAGGTCATTACTCCTGAACGCAAACAAATATTTCAACGAAACTTGGTGTGCAGGGTAATGGCTGGATCCTGCTGCTTGAATTCCAGAATCGCTGCTTGCAGCTATATTTTACTTTTGTGTTAGAACATTGATTATGAATTAAAATAATCTTAACAATTATCTTAAGATGATTTTGTATTCTTCTATAGTTCTTGAGCTGGGATCACCAGTTGATAAAAGTAAGCTACTATTTTCGATCATATGGATATGGACAGGTGCTCGCCTGTCTGCTCCGAGTCTGTTGTTATTTCAGTAGCCTATAAAATTAAAAACAAATCATTGAATGTGCTGCAAATAGCGTTTCTGTTTCTTTATTATTAAATTAGGCTACCAGGTAGAGTGCACTCTGTGTACTGTGGCCGATTTACACTTAGTAAATCCCCCAACAATTAATAAATTAATCAAAAAACATGTAGAAATTTCGTCAACCAATAATTTATTTGGTTGACTACAACCCCACAACATACCTCGGAAAAACGTACCCACCTTACCCACCAAAAATGGTAAATTAATGATATTCCAAAGTGTCTGTGTGTGCACGCTTGCACGCCCTGCCACCCCTGCATAAGTCAGTGCCCCACTTTGGCCACCTCAGTCAAAAAAGTCTTGGCACACCACTGATTGGCAGTCCATATTGATCAGATGGAATAGGTAAAAACATAATTTTACATAACTTAATCAAAGTCAGACTCCATGAATTTGGGTAACATTACGTTTGTTTGTGTGTGTCCAAGTCCTTCTAAGCCAATTTAACTGTGATCTCAGTTAAGAATAAGGAGTTGAATAGAACCAAAGTGCATGCGGTTGAAGTCCTGTTTATTGTAACAATTTCATGTTGAATGACAATTTTCAAATAAAAAAATTGTAATCGGTCTACAGTATTATTTACAGAGGTAGTTTCAAAACGTATTTTAGACAGCAATTTTCTAGAGCTGTAGAATATTTGGAACTGCTTCCTAAAATAACGAGTCGTTTGACACGTGTGCTGTTTGCTGTTTTGCTGTTTGCAAATGAATATCTAATTTACTTGCTTAGACAACATCTTTGTTAAATATGAAAACTATGAGATTAACCAAGGGCAAATATACCGCACGTGAACTTGCGAGGAACAGTACGCAACACATACATATAAATATATATAATATATATATACACATACATACATACATACATACGTACACATATACGGCATACACTGTACATGTATATTAGTGCGCAGCACGGTAATACTATTGAGCGGAGTATGTGATTATGCAGCTACCTAACACAAACTCTGTTGTTAACGTTAGTAATCAATTATACATTAACAATAATACATGTCAAAAATGTCCTTAAAAAATCCCCAAAGTTACACGAGTAACTACCTCAAGGCAAGTTACTTACTGCTAGCAAGGAAGCTAGCTCGCGTTAAACGACACTGGTATTGAACCCATGAACCGATTATGTTTGAAGTTTGGAATGAGAAATCAACAAGCATGCCACTGTCACTACATTTTAATGAAACGTACCTGCGGTTTATTGTGAATTACGAATATTCCAAGTTCTAGCAAACTAAAGATGGAAAATAATTGTTAACACAGACAATACATTGATTCGCAACTATGTCTGACCACTTTCGTTCCTTCGATCTTCGCAGCCAGTTGCATGAGACCAGCGATCTTACTAGAGACATTCAATACAGAGAGGGAATATTTTTTTTGCCATTACACATTTTCGTCCCTAGGGGCGGTCTGCTTTTTCCCTTTGCACATGCGCCATGTGGAGCAATGGTGTTGTCCCTGGACGATTACATTGTACATGATACGCCCACCTTTCAGTGACGGTTCTAAAGTATATTGTCTGAAGGTTATGAAGCTAAATTAGTAATTACAAACGTAAATAAATCAATGACAGCTATGGAAGCCTATAAGGGACTTTATTAAAATTGTAATGTTAATTTGAAAATGAAAATATAATTCCACAAAAGCATTATCATTTTCCACATATGTATGTGTCATTTGAATCAAAATGTAAATTAAAATGCTCATTGCAATAAACTCATTTGTATTTGCGTTTTCACATGCTCCTCTGGGCATTATGTCAATATTAAAGGGCCCTATTTGGAATATTTAATGTCTAGCATTGTTTGATCAGTCAGACGGATTGTACCAACAACATGAAAAGTTAAATCTCTACCTTCTTTCTATAATTCCCTAGTTCACTTCTGACAACACATCTACCCTGTTTTACAAGTCCTTAGTTTTATTTTTGTTCTGTAAGTTCTATATTTTAGCATTTATTGGAAGAATTATATCTATTCAAATCTTTCTTATTCACAATGACAGCGCTCAAACGAAGCGAAGCAGGGACAGCCAAATAGCGGAACGATTGCTGTAGGCTAATAGATTGGGCATAACTGAATTATTTTCTACTTTTTCACGTGCATTTTAACACAATATTAATGATCAGAATCATACTGAATAAACATAGGCTATGAGATATGGGTGATAATATGAAGGCACGATCGTACCACTCAAGGTTGGACAAATCTCTTTAATTAGAAGGTGCATTATAAACTCTGGATCTTTCTTGTAGAAAACGTTTAAATGTTTTCATAAGTGTCCACACAAAGGGCGTTGCTTGACCGTTGTACTGAGAACGTGCCCCAGCACTGATCTGCTGTGCCCCAGTAAGATCTCACTTTCAAGTTTTAACAAGTTCCTATATTTGGCAGAGGATTCATTTAGAATGATAATAACGGGAACAGACTGTCCTTTATTTTATCCACAATGTCAAAGCAGCGCAGTTTAGCTCAAAGTACAAGCTGGAGCGTGCGTCTTTCAGTCCTGGTCGGTTCACTGCGGTGCACACATTACACTCCGTGCCCGGACATGGGGGGCTTGGGGAGGCACGTCCATGTCGGTACCAGAAATGGAGTAGGCCTAATCTGAAATACTTTCATACTTTCTCTGCTCTGTCGCGAACCTCTGTTAATGGCA
Source organism: Galaxias olidus (assembly GCA_026901105.3). Taxonomy (NCBI): domain Eukaryota; kingdom Metazoa; phylum Chordata; class Actinopteri; order Galaxiiformes; family Galaxiidae; genus Galaxias; species Galaxias olidus. The sequence continues at coordinate 6,616 of JAPMUY010009492.1, forward strand.
AAATTAGGTTGCCGTCAAGTTGATCAGCCAAAGTGGTTCTCTCCTATCGCACCGGCCGAGCCGCTAGCTAGCCCTGGTTCGGTAGTAAGAAAAACATTCATTAAGCAACTAAGTGACTGAACGCGGAAGTGACGTCCTAACAAAGACCCGCCTTGATGAGAGGGCTGACACTGACAGATTCCATTTGAATTTTCATGTTGACTCCAAGAGAGCATGGTGATGTGTAAATGTAAGTGCAAAAGACTAGTAGCGCTGATTCGTGTATTGCATTTGAATATTGTCCACTGCACAGCGTAGCACATAAGATTAAGTCTTTGAAAATAAAATGTCAAATGCCATTTCATTTTCAAATTGTTAGACAGCTGAATTTAAATTTTAGTTGTGACATAAACATTGCTTGCACAAATGGAAAATCAGGCTACATTTTTTATGTTGCATTTAAATTTTCAAATTTTAATTTACATTTGAATACTGTCTGCAGTACTGCTGGGTACACATTTGAAAATGAAATTTCTAACAGTTTTTCCATTTTCATTTTAATATTGACATAGAATGCCCACAGGAGCATGTGACAATGCAAATGCAATACGTGTTATTTTCACTCAAATAACACATACATACGTGGAAAATGATAATCATGTTGTGGAATTACATATACATTTTCAAGTTTACATGATCATTTTAATAAAGTCCCTTATAGGCTTCCATAGACAGCGAATTAACAATGATATAAATTAAGACCCTTCTAAAATTTCTGCTACTGTACATTCCTTTTATGAAAATCTTTATAACTCTAAATACAACAGGGTGAAAGCATGCAACGTCTTTGTTTATTAAAACTGTCAGAATGTTTTATAAAGATATTAATAGCTCTGTCAAAGCTATACAATCAAATACCCTCAAACAGATTCTTTGTTGAACGTGGTGTCAAACAAGGTTGCACAATTTCTCCCTTTTGATTTTTGATCGTAGTGGAACTACTATCATTAAGCATTCTGAATGAACAGAAAATTAAAGGTAATACTTTATTTGAAAGAGAGATCAAAATCTCGCAACTGGCCGATGACACAACATTTTTCCTTCAAAACAAAGACCAAATTTTGGACTCATTAAAGTTAATTGTTAGAAATGGTTCAGGTTTAGGCTTGAACATTACCAAGCGTGACAAGCTTAATTAACACTACTGGAAAAAACTTTTGTGACATACCTATCAAGGAATGTATCGAGTATTTGGGTATTTATTTATAATCCTATTGTTAGGGAGCAACTGAATTTCTCTCCAAGGCTAAAGACATCTAAACAAATTTTCACTTGCTGGTTGCAGAGAGATCTTTCACTGTTAGGTAAAGTACTGTTGATGGAAGCAGAAGGGTTATCTTGCTTCATTTATCTCTCACTTTCTTTGTTTTTCCGTGAATCCACATGTAAAGATATTAACACAGCCTCTTTTTTTTTTTGCAATTCTTCTGGAAAAATAAACATCACCACCTCAAGAAAGCAATCTTATCTGGGAGGAAATCATGTTAGACTTTTTGGATGTAAATAACACCTTTAAAGTGGAGATTGTTGGTTGCACCGGAGTCTATTTGGTACTTCACTCCACACAATGTTTTCAAGAAAATTAGCGGCATTCGTTTTTTGCTTTTTTGTAGCTATTCTCCCTCCAATTTACCCATAAAACTGTCCAAATTTCATGAATGGGCTCTTTTGGCTTGGAAGTTATGTTTAGTGCATGATTTTTCTTCTCACAAAGCCAAAATATGTATTATTGAATCAATTGTCTGGAAAAATAGATACATTTTTTGGGGAAAACTGGCATGAACATGGATTAGATTATTTATGTGATATTTATGATGCTACTGGTAATTTACACACATAAAACAACTTCATGACCAGACTTGACTTCTCTGTCCAACCTAAGGAATTTAATGCTGTACTCAGGACTATTCCGAATGGTCTGATTCATCTAATGAAAAGTCACGTGAATTTTGGTGAAATCCTCAAATGTACATTCCTTGTTGAAAGCCTAGACATTCATGATCCAAAATGTGGAAACAAACAAATCAGAGATATATTTCATAGTATATCCCTGCAATGCTTACATATCATAAGCTTATATGTTTATTAGTATTGATAATAACTGCACCTTTTTAAAAACGCACCAGAAACACTTTGTCATCTGTTTTAAGATTGCAATATAACCCGCACTTTTTGGGAAGATATATTTTTGTGAAATCGAAATACAATGTGTCTCTACAATCTGTCTCTAAATATGTTATTTTTTCTTAAAAAAATAAGAATTTGCCAGAATGTATTGTACATTTAATGTTGAAAATGGGAAGATGTTATATATATAAATGTAAATTTAATTAATTTATCAATGTGCCTAGATTTAAGTGCTTTCTGTATGAATTTTTTTCTGTTTTAGTCTGCACATGAACAAAAAAAGTGCTGCTACTCTTTAAAAATTATAATGTAATCTTTGGTGCTTGGCTCTATCATGTTATTACCTGTTTTTTTATTATTATTTTCATTGATTGAGTCCTCATATAATCCCATGTAATCTGCCACCATTGTTTAATAAAAAAAAATCAATTTTTTTTTTTAACACTGGCATGTTGTAATTTTAACTGTACTGTATTGCTTTTTTATTACAGTGTTTCTATGTTTAAAAACCGTAATCTGTAAATTATACAACAGAATAAGATTCTTTTGACATATTTTTACTTAAAAATAAACAGTTGTGCTTGGTACTGTAAATTAAACACTGCTTCATTGTTTAGGCTATCTATTTACACTTTTTTACTGTCGTGATTTTACAGTATTTCACTGTCCATTTCACATTCATTTTTACAGTGCAAAACATTAGCTACCTATAAAATAAATATAGAGAAATGTGCTAAAGACATGATCAATCGAAGAAAAACAAAATCATATGAGCTCCACTGTGCTTAGTCTGCCTGTAAGGGCGCCATAGCAATCATGTAACTTGTAGGCTACTACTGTAAGTGGATATTATTAAGGTATGTGGTTATGATTATTATTTTATTTATAATGGGACTGAGGTTGAACTGTGGTATCGCGAGGATAGGTTGTGAACCAATGGTTAACGCCATAGATATACATACGTAGCTGAAACTTAGCTAGTAGTATTACGTACATCCGGGAGAATAATTTGAGGTAAATTGTTAGCACGTTAGTATACATCCCATTAACTGGAGCCGACTGTTAAAAATGTGTGTTTTTCATCGCTCTTTTGGCAAAACACAGTGACATAGTGTGTAATTATATCACTGAGCAAGCAAACTTTCCTAATTTCATGTCGTCACTAGCGCACTAATAATGCACAATGTTGTGGTCTGCTAACCTGTTATCTTGCTAGCTAGCTAATTGCCATCAACGTTCGGTTTGCATTACCTCAAATTATTTTAACAATTCTAAAAATTGTATTGAGCTCTTGGACTTTGAATTTTCCTAACTAAAAAAGTTTTTAACATTCTGCCTTTTAACCGTTAGCCAAGATGTGTGGGTCATTTCGGATGATGGTGGTGCAGGTGCTTTGGGCCCACCTTCTATGTGGGTGGGTTCACGGTTCTGAACTCACTTTCGAGCTGCCGGACAACGCTAAGCAGTGTTTTTATGAAGATATCACCATCGGCACCAAGTGTACCCTCGAATTCCAGGTATGTGCGGTTATAGTGTACATGGATGGGCATGGCTATTTATGCATTTGAGTGTGTGTATTATTATCATTAAGACTGATTAGAAGTGCTTTTGGGTTAGTTGGCAAACACTTATTAATCACACTTAAATATAGACATGCACAGGGTCATAACTAAGCCAACTGTCGTTAAATAGAGCATATACTATTTGACTCCCCATTACAATATTATTATAGCTATGCTAATAGCTCCTTTGATACTGGCATGCATGGCGGCCCATGTGCGACATTTTGTGAGACCAGCTGGTCGAGTAACAGGAGACTGTTCAGATGGCGAAAGCTAAAAACGTTTCGGATCTAATAAAGCCTAATAAACATTTGAAGAATTTTTTATAAGTAAATTCCAACTCATTAGATCCAACCTCTCAGTTCCTGACTCTGACCAAAATATTACCCTGGTCTGTTTTTCCCAAGTGATCTGTGTTCAACACATGTTCCTAAACTCTCTCAAAGAGACTGTTACCAGCATGAAGTCTACCATGTGCCCCCTAAATTCTGTTCCTACTCGCCTCATAAAGGAGACTGTTGACATAATTAGTTCCCGTATTCTCGCCATAGTAAATGGCTCTCTAGCCTCCGGTTCTGTTCCTTCCTGTTTCAAGCACTCCGGTTTCAAACACATTTTTTTGTTTGCTTTATTTGACAGGATAGTAGGTAGACAGGAAAAGTGAAAAAGAGAGAAGGGGATACATGCAGCGAAAGGCCAGAGCCGAACTCAAACCCAGGCCATTGCGTCAAGGATGAGCCTTTGTGGAGTGCCCTTTAGCCCGATGAGCCACCAGGGCACCAATGAAATACCTTTTCTAAAATATATTGAAGAGTTGAAGAGACCAGTGCTAGTTGTAATTCTGAGGCATGCAGCCAGGTGCTGTGTTTCTTGGGTCAGTTTTGAACCATTTTGAAAGCCAGCACCTCTCTTGCATGGTTGGAAATCATTTACCCAGCTCATTGCGGAAAAGTCTCGCTTGCGGTTAGGGCTGGACAATATGGCCTAAAAATTTAATTATTTAATTTTTTCTAAGTTAGGGACGATTTCGATTAAAAACTTCAATTCTCTTGTTTATTCTCTAAACAAACATAAAAATACCGAGCCATGTTTTTAAACAAGTATTTTCTTAATTTTTTAAATTACGAAATGTTAACTTATCTCTACTGCATCTATGTTGCAAATTGATTCACTTTTTAGTGGAGTTTAAGTGTAAAGTTCTGCTGAAGATCAGCAGGTTTGTGCCTGTGTCCATTGTGAAAGTGATAATTAAGGTTTCCTAATGTTATAAAATCAATCATATAATTTGTATTTAGCGTTACCTTGGAAAACACTGCAGGGTTTTAGCCAGATTTGGAGCTCTCACAAGGTTACGTTAGCTTGTTCAAATTATACTGTAGTGGCCTGGCATTTGCTCAAAATTGCGCGGACATACACAGACTCAGAGCAGGGAAAAATTATCATCAAATGAGAAATATGCAGGGAGAATTTGTTATTCAATTCAATTAAATTAATCGTTAAAAAGTAAAACAACCAATGCCTTGGACGCCAACTTTGATCTAGGTCTAGGCTGTTCGCCAGAACTGAGCCAGCTATTTCGTCTAATGAAGAGATTTTGTCTTAATTTTCATCAATATTTTTTTAAATTTACGTTGTCATTACAATTTAGTCATGAAGAAAAGGTTGTCAACGAATACTTTTAGTCCAGATTTTTGTTGACTAAATTAACACTATTTAAGGCTAAGCATTATCAGAAAAAATATTGCGTGTGAGAGCCATTTGAAAACGTTAACCACATTTGTCAAGCTTGGTTGGTGCAGTGAACGACGTCAATTAGGTTGGCCATAGAGATAGAACACAAGATGAAACGTGATGCAGTGCTATACAAGAATGTCCAAATTTGGCAGCCCTCTTACCTGGGTAGACTTCTAAACTGGTTATAATGGGAGTCAATAGGGAAAAAGGCAGGTTCTTGCGATAAAAGCTATATTTAAGTATATATAAACCTCAAACAATATTTTTTGATTGTAGCATGTATAGGACCCCTGTAGCTGTCAACATGTGTTAAATGTCAGTTTGTTACTGGTATATATTTTATTTTAACAACTCTCAAAACAACAAACCATGATTTTTGCTTTGTTAATATAAATCATTTCATTGGTAAAGACAGTAGCATCTTACAACCAGGATATACAATATTATAAAAGGTGATACATTAACGAAAATCACTTCAAATAAAAAAATATAAATATATTACATTGCAATAATATATGTACATTGACTGTTATGTTAATGAGAATCAAATATATAAATAATATATAACTATATTTCATCTATAGTGTAGGTTACTTGAAAAATTATAAATAACTACATATATTAAAAAACAAACATTTATTTATAAACGTTTATAGTTTTAAACTATGCTACAATGTTGCATGACAAAGTAAGCCTGAGTAGGTGCGGGCCATGCGGAGGATGTGAGCAACAGAGCAAGCAACAGTAGACAAAACAAAATAAGAACAGAATTAACATTGCTTTATTTATTTTTTCTTATGTCGCTACTATTGACATTGTTGAGTAGAACAGCAGACCGTCTGGAACAGCATTGTTTTTGAACAACTCAAGGTTTTCAACTGAAGGCACGAGAGCGCTCTATGCTAGTGCGCTAGATCACCGATACAAACACATGCGCTTTATAGCGCCGACTCTCCACTCAGAGATCAAAGAAAATCTGTCCAAATGTGTCAATGTTCAGAAATTGGAAAAAGAATATGTTTATTTAGCGAAGACCAGATCACGGAAGCCCTTAAGGCTACATTACAAGTGCGCTATAGCGGGAGAGAAAAAAAAATTGATTTTCATTTTTTATGTTTAGTTCCATCGGACACTCATGTTTCCTTATCTTCTCTTCCTCGCATGTACTTTTTGCTTTTGTTCACGAGCCTGTTCTGTCTTAATGTCAGGTTGATCTGGTCCACCTCTAACTCGTATTTTCTCCACCAAAGTTCTCCTCTCAAATGGGTTTTGATGAAGAGATCATATCGAATTAGGGGCGCCTGAGATCTTACGTCTTGCATATCCGCGTTCATCATTGTCTTCTCTCTGGATTCAATTGTTTGGAGCGCAAAATTTATCGCCCCTCTGGCAGCAGATTTGAGGACTCTAATTGGCTGAATTTATGTTGCTAATGTTGCTATGTGCATTTTTTTCTGTGCATTGGCTGTGCCCCTACACTGAATGTGTGATTGTTCTAGCGCCCCAGAAGAGATATTTAGAGAGAGGGGATGAACCATAGACATACACTATGTTCATGTTTATAGGATTAACAGTCAGCTAATTTTACCACATGTTACTGTGCATTTTAAACATATACAGTGCATCCTGAAAGTATTCATACCCCTTCACTTTTTCCACATTTTATTATGTTACAGCCTAATTCCAAAATGGATGAAATAAAAAAAAAAATTCTCAACATTCTACATACAATACCGCATAATGACAGTGAAAAACGTTTTTTTGAAATTTTTGCAAATGTATTAAAAATAAAAAAAATTCAATATCATGTGGACAGTGCATCCGGAAAGTAGTCATACCCCTTCACTTTTTCCACATTTTATTATATTACAGCCTAATTCCAAAAATGGATTAATAAAAAAAATTCCTCAACATTCTACACACAATACCGCATAATGACAAAGTGAAAAAAGATTTTTAGAATTTTTTGCAAATGTATTACAAATTAAAAACTAAAATATCACATGTACATAAGTATTCACACCCTTTACTCATCTTTGTTGAAGCACCTTTGGCAGCAATTACAGCCTCAAGTCTTCTTGAGTATGATGCTACAAGCTTGGCACACCCATTTTGGGGCAGTTTCTCCCATTCTTCTTTGCAGATCGTCTCAAGCTCCATCAGGTGGGATGGGGAGCGTCGGTGCACAGCCATTTTCAGATCTCTCCAAAGATTTTCAATCGGGTTCAAGTCTGGGCTCTGGCTGGGCCACTCAAGGACATTCACAGACTTGTCCCGAAGCCACTCCTTTGTTATCTTGGCTGTGTGCTTAGGGTCGTTGTCCTGTTGGAAGGTGGACCTTTGCCCCAGTCTGAGGTCCAGAGCGCTCTGGAGCAGGTTTTCATCAAGGATCTCTCTGTACATTGCTGCATTCATCTTTCCCTTGATCCTGACTAGTCTCCCAGTTCTTGCCGCTGAAAAACACCCCCACAGCATGATGCTGCCACCACCATGCTTCACTGTAGGGATGGTATTGGCCAGGTGATGAGCAGTGCTTGGTTTCCTCCAGACATGACGCTTGGCATTCAGGCCAAAGAGTTCAATCTTGATTTCATCAGACCAGAGAATTTTGTTTCTCATGGTGAGAGTCCTTTAGGTGCCTTTTGGCAAACTCCATGCGGGCTGTTGTGCCTTTTACTGAGGAGTGGCTTCCGTCTGGCCACTCTACCATAAAGGCCTGATTGGTGGAGTTCTGCAGAGATGGTTGTTCTTCTGGAAGCTTCTCCCATCTCCACAGAGGAACACTAGAGCTCTGTCAGAGTGACCATCGGGTTCTTGGTCACCTCCCTGACCAAGGCCCTTCTCCCCCGGTTGCTCAGTTTGGCTGGGCGGCCAGCTCTAGGAAGAGTCCTGGTGGTTCCAAACTTCTTCCATTTGCTAATGATGGAGACCGCTGTGCTCGTTGGGACCTTCAATGCTGCAGAAGTTTTTTTGTACCCTTCCCCAGATCTGTGCCTTGATACAATCCTGTCTCAGAGGTCTACAGACAATTCCTTGGACTTCATAACTTGGTTTGTGCTCTAACATGCACTGTCAACTGTGGGACCTTATATAAACAGGTGTGTGCCTTTCCAAATCATGTCCAATCAATTTAATTTACCACAGGTGGACTCCAATCAAGTTGTAGAAACATTTTAAGGATGATCAGTGGAAACGGGATGGCCCTGAGCTAAATTTTGAGTGTCACAGCAAAGGGTGTGAAGACACGATTGTATCGAGGCATAGATCTGGGGAAGGGTACAAAAAAATGTCTGCAGCATTGAAGGTCCCAACGAGCACAGTGGTCTCCATCATTCGCAAATGGAAGACGTTTGGAACCACCAGGACTCTGGGAGTCGAGACCGAGACAAGACCAAGACCAGGGGGAGGGGAGGAGGGTCGAGACAGAGACAAGGCCAAGACCGTGGGGGTCAAGACCACGACAAGACCAAGACCGGCAGGTTGAGAGAAAAAAAATGGTTATTTACAATTGCCATGAAGAGTAATGTAGCTATATTATCTTTTATACTTATGTATTCTATGTCGGTCAGCATTTTGGCATGTGTATTCATGTTTACATCTTTAATATTGCATCATTAACATTTCTGACACGTTCACGGAAATACTGTGTGGTTGTAGGGAAAGAACAAATGACTGAATCAATTGATTCGGTTTGGTCAAGATTTGTTTCAAATTTTTGTGGCATATTCCACCATATCAACGTTACACACCCTTACTTTGTTGCATGTTTACTCAACATCAAAGGACTAATATTACACAAGCTCCACCACTAACACTAACTTTACCAAGCAAGCCTGCGCCAATTAGGCTAATTTGAAAAGGCTATGGACAGAACTAGCTGGCATAAGTCAACGTTAACATTCCTTGAAGTCCTACAAGTGGCCAATGTTAGCTATGATAATGAAACCCTATCAGCTAACTCTAAGGATTAGTAGGATTGTTAGCTAAGGTTGAGCAATCACCGATACAAACACAAGCTCAATCTTGAGTTATGTAAATACTTGCGGTCCGAATGTTTGGCCAGAAAATTGGTTTAAAAAATATTGTGAGTTTGTGTACTAAAATGCACCATGTATCTCCAGTTTTTATGACCTCAGCTGTCATTTGAACATGAGAAATTTAGATTGTTAGCTAAGGTTGACTATAATGCTTCACACTGAAGTTAGCTGATAGGGTTTCATAAACGTAGCTTACATTGACCACTTGTAGGAGTCGAACTTCGAGGAACATTAACGTTGACATGCATGCCAGCTAGTTTTTAGCGAGCGTCTAGCGAACAATTTAGCTTAACTTACCTTTCTTTGTGGTGCCTCTGGATATATCTAACAAAGTTAAAGGTAGTCCCTGCAGTCTCCATAATACATTTTGAACTACAAGTGCCTTTATGCTTTTTCTTTAAGGCACTGTTAATAAATTCCAAGTGGTTGGTGTATCCAAACCGAATATTAAAGGATTTAGATGACATGGTCACTACTAGCTTGCAAGTGATGCTAAACTAACTGAGAGCAAGAAAATTGCACCTGCTGAGTTGAATCACATTGGAGGGATAGGGTGACCTTATTAGGTTCACAGGTGAATACTGCATGCCTGTATAGTCTTCCCAATCTTACTTTAGTATAACGTTGATTGTGATATTTGTAAGAAAATATGTTTCCTATAGCCCCATATTTTGATTTTTATTGTTATGAAACTAAACGGCCGAGATTAAGTCAAGACTGAGACAAAATAGGTCAGAGACCGAGTCAAGACCGAGACAAAATAGGCCCGAGTACAAGACAAGACCGAGTACATTGAATGCGGTCTCCAACTCGAGAACTACAGTTCTACTATGTAGCCCTATTTGTGAAGTGTCTGGGTGTCATAAAAGCCAATGTAATTCAAATTAATTATTATTACATGTAACAGCGTTACGTAATTTATATACAAAAAATAAGTAATTGTTACCCGTTAGTGACAGAAAATATCTGTAATCAAATTAGAAAAAAAAAAAAAAATTACTTGCAGGATTACGAACTTAAAGAAATATTAGCTTGTTAAATTTTTTACTAATACCGCTGCCCCCTTTAACCTTAAGAGACCGAAGACCATTCATTACAAAATCTTTCATACAAAAACCCCCCGATATGCTTCAGAGACGATTCCTTTTTGAATTTTGAACTCGAGGCCTGCAGCTCTAGAAGACCAATTGAAGACATATTTTTCACAGACCTACAGAAGTCGGGAGTATTCTTAACATAATGTTTGTTGCGTGTTTTGCCTGTCCATAGTTTTTTTTGCCCCTCGCCTATCCTTAGTTTCTATTGATTTATTGTTGTTTTCACGGGGGTTTTGTGAGGTCATTAGATGCAACTGTAGGTCATATGATTGAAAGTTTCGAGCCGTAACTCCGAAGGATCACAAAGATATCCACTGTCCATTGGAACGCTGTTATATTGGATCATACATCTTATCCAGCCAAAATGTTGACGAGTTTGGAGAAGAAATTGATCCATTTGAGGACATGTAAGTAGTTTCAAAGTTTAGGGTGCGAAATAGGGGTTGACCGATATGGTATTTTCAGGGCCCATACCGTTCATTAGTAATCAAGGAGACCGATTTAATTGATATTTGGAACCTATAAAAATCTTGGTGACAAAATTTTGAAAAACACAACTTTGTTGAAATGTCTTAACACATGTTTGATGAATTTATTTTAAGTGAATAGAATAGATGAATAGAATAGAACTACAAGAGAGGATGATGCCCGGCCCGGAGGAAGCCCGGGGTCCCCTTCTGGAGCCAGGCCCAGGAGGAGGACCCGTCAGCGAGCGCCTGGTGGCCGGGCTTGCCACGGAACCCGGCCGGGCATAGCCCGAAAAAGCAACGTGGACAACACCAACATCGCTTCTTCTCCGTCCCGTGGGCTCACCACCCGCGGGAAAAACCAAGGGGGTCGGGTGCGCTGCCAGATAGGTGGCAGTGAAGGCAGAGGTTTTCGACGGATCGGACCCGGGTGGCAGAGGCTGGCTTTGGGGACGTGGAACGTCACCTCTCTGGGAGGGAAGGAGCCGGAGCTTGTGCGGGAGGTGGAGCACTACCAGCTGGATCTGGTGGGGCTTACTCTCTACGCACAGCCTCGGCTCTGGAACCTCACTTCTGGATAGGGGTTGGACTCTATTCTTCTCCGGAGCTCCCCAGGGTGAGAGGCGCAAGGCTGGTGTGGGGATACTCACAAGTCCCCGGCTAAGTGCCTCTATGTTGGAGTTCACCCCAGTGGACGAGAGGGTCGCCTCCCTACGCCTGCGGGTCATGGGGTGAAAACTCTGACTGTTGTCTGTGCCTATGCACCGAACAGCAGTTCGGAGTATTCGGCCTTTTTGGAGACCCTGGATGGAGCCTTGTATGGGGCTCCTGAGGGGGACTCTGTAGTCTTGCTGGGGGACTTCAACGCACATGTGGGCAATGATGGAGACACCTGGAGAGGCGTGATTGGGAGGAACGGCCTCCCCGATCTGAACCCGAGTGGTGGCTTGTTTTTGGACTTCTGTGCTAGTCATGGAATGGCCATAACGAACACCATGTTCGAACATAAGGATGCTCATAAGTGTACCTGGTACCAGAGCACCGTAGGCAGAAGGTCGATGATCGATTTTGTTATCGTATCATCGGACCTGAGGCCATATGTTTTGGACACTCGGGTGAAGGGGGGGGCAGAGCTGTCAACCGATCACCATCTGGTGGTGAGTTGGGTCAGGTGGCGGGGGAAGCCTCTGGACAGACCTGGTAAGCCCAAGCGTGTAGTGCGGGTGAACTGGGAACGTCTGGAGGAGTCCCCGGTCCGGGGAGGCCTTCAACTCACCTCCGGCGGGGCTTCTCTGGCATCCCTGTGGAGGCTGGGGGCATTGAACCGGAGTGGGCGATGTTCAAGCCTCCATTGCTAAAGCTGTGTCTGAGAGTTGTGGTCTCAAGGTCTTAGGTGCCTCAAGGGGCGGTAACCCTCGAACATCCTGGTGGACACCGGTGGTCAGGGGAGCAGTCCGATTGAAGAAGGAGGCCTTCCGGGACATGCTATCCCGGGCGACTCCGGAGGCAGTTGCAAGGTACCGACAGGCCCGAAGGACTGCAGCCTCGGCCGTGGCAGAAGCAAAGCAGCGGGTGTGGGAGAATTTCGGAGAAACCATGGAGAAGGACTTTCAGCTGGCACCAAAGCGGTTCTGGAAGACTATCCGACACCTCAGGAGGGGAAAGCAGGGAACCATCCAAGCTGTATACAGTAAGGATGGGACGTTGTTGACCTCAACTGACAAGGTGATTGGGAGGTGGAAGGAACACTTTGAGGAACTCTGAACCCGACAAACCCACCCTACATAGTAGAGACAGGGCTGGAGGATGATGGGGGATCAGCATCAATCTCCCTGGTGGAGGTCACTGAGGTAGTCAAACAACTCCACAGTGGCAAAGCCCCAGGGGTGGATGAGATCCGCCCAGAAATGCTGAAGGCTTTGGGTGTTGAGGGACTGTCATGGATGACACGTCTCATCAACATTGCGTGGAAGTCGGGGACAGTACCTAAGGAGTGGCAGACCGGGGTGGTGGTTCCCCTGTTCGGGGGACCGGAGAGTGTGTGCCAACTACAGAGGCATCACATTACTCAGCCTCCCCGGGAAAGTATACTCCAGGGTGCTGGAAAGGGGGTTCGACCGATTGTCGAACCTCGGATTGAGGAGGAACAATGCGGTTTCCGGCCTGGTCGTGGAACAACGGACCAGCTTTTTACCCTCGCGAGGATCTTTGAGGGGGCCTGGGAGTATGCCAATCCGGTCTACACGTGTTTTGTGGATTTGGAGAAGGCGTATGATCGGGTTCCCCGGGAGATACTGTGGGAGGTGCTGAGAGTATGGGGTGAGGGGTCTCTACTCAGGGCCATCCAATCTCTGTACTCCCAAAGCGAGAGCTGTGTCCGGGTCTTCGGCAGTAAGTCGGACTCGTTTCCGGTGAGGGTTGGCCTCCTCCAAGGCTGCGCTTTGTCACCTATCCTGTTTGTGGTATTCATGGACAGGATCTCACGGCGTAGCCGCGGGGAGGGGGCTGCGGGTTGGTGGGCAGAGGATTGCATCACAGCTTTTTCCAGATGATGTGGTCCTGATGGCATCATCAGTCTGCGACCTGCAGCACTCATTGGATCGGTTCGCAGCCGAGTGTGAAGCGGCTGGGATGAGGATCAGCACCTCCAAATCTGAGGCCATGGTTCTCAGCAGGAAACCGATGGATTGTCTACTCCAAGTAGGGAATGGGTCTTTACCCCAAGTGAAGGAGTTCAAGTATCTCGGGGTCTTGTTCTCGAGTGAGGGGAAAATGGAACGAGAGATGGGCCGGAGGATTGGAGCAGCGGGTGCGGTGTTGCAGTCGCTTTATCGCACAGTTGTGACGAAGAGAGAGCTGAGCCAGAAGGCAAAGCTCTCAATCTACCGGTCTATCTTCATTCCTACTCTCACCTATGGTCATGAAGGGTGGGTCATGACGGAAAGAACGAGATCGCGGATACAAGTGGCGGAAATGAGTTTCCTCCGGAGGGTGGCTGGCATGTCCCTTAGGGATAGGGTGAGAAGTTCAGCCATTCGTGAGGGACTCGGAGTAGAGCCGCTGCTTCTTTGCGTAGAAAGGAGCCAGTTGAGGTGGTTCGGGCATCTAGTAAGGATGCCACCTGGCCGCCTCCCTAGGGAGGTGTTCCAGGCACGTCCAGCTGGGCGGAGGCCGCGGGGCAGACCTAGGACCAGGTGGAGGGATTATATCTCCACACTGGCCTGGGAACGCCTTGGAATCCCCAGTCAGAGCTGGTTAATGTGGCCCGGGAAAGGGAAGTTTGGGATGCCCTGCTTGAACTGCTACCTCCGCGACCCGACCCCGGACAAAGCGGATGAAGATGATGATGATGATGATGATGTATTTATTACTGCAAAACAGCTTTTGAAAGTCTTTAGTTGGTTTCACTAATTTAGATGTTAGATCTATATATTAACAACAGGATATATAGATACAGGATACATTCAGGGCACAGTCACACAAATGCAAATGCAGGCTAATAACCATCGCCTACTGAAGCAAAATTAATATCTTGTCGCGCTGAATGTGGACAGTGCAGGATGTGACCCAAGTGGTGTCAACCACACACACTCATTTGCTGTTGGATACTGATGTTTAGTTTTCCCCTTAGCTCATGTAGAATTGAAGAAAATGAGCGGGGGATATTTGTCAATGTTAAGTTTGCGTGTGTGACCGTGCCCTCAGCACGACAAGATATTAATTTAGCCTCGGCAGGCGACGGTAATTCAGCTGCATTCGCTCGTGTGACCGTGCCCATAACCAATGCATTTCTTTGCTAGTCAGCTGTCGATTATGGATCAACAAATTAATTTGTTGACATTCGCTATCGCATAGTTAGCTCTACGAGACTCAACATTAGTGTATGTTGGTATGACCATCGGCTACCTATAGCATGCACTATCTCAGACGGCGTGTAATGTTCTGTTCGCAACATGGTAGCTAAAATAAGTTCCAGTTACACTGGTACCAACGTTACGCAACGATGTGACCTTTATACACTACGCTTAATAAAATGTGGTAATAAAAATAAGTAGCCTAAAATCACACCATTCAGCCAAATACAATCACTCGCTAAGCCTAGCAGTCACATCAAAAGTGAGCAAAAGACTCGAAAGACGGGACAGGAACCAAATGAGTAGTTCACCCCTCGACTGGGTCTTCATGTCTTGAGTCGTTCGTGCATTCGTCACGCGATAGCTGCATAGGCTCAGAATGCAAGAGATCAGGGAACTAGGGGTTATGTATATAACCCAGGAGTGAGACTCCTCTATGGGAAACGCTCTTAAAGCGTGCCTCATTGCCTGAAAACTTATACCACAGTGCCTTGTAATCAGCAATGCTCGTGAGACGTGAGGGTTACACGCACCCGCATCATCTACTCTATAAATACAGTAGCAGACCCCTCTCACTCTAGATTTGAATGCAGTCATCATTCAGCAATCGGGCAGACTTTGGAGAGGAGTCCCACTCCTAATTAGAACCTGGGTTATATACCTAACCCTTAGTTCTATTACAGTATGTTCTACTCCTCTCTATGGGAGACATAGCAGAACGCCTCATAGGTCGTGAACGTCGAACAATCTCTGATGACCGGAGGTCCGTCCTTTACTCTAGACCGCCCACACTTAAGTACCGCCTGCGCCAGAGAGGGCACTGCCACCTCCAATCTATACCAAGATACAAAGGTGTCAGGCATAGCCCAGCTAGCCACAGCATAGATGTCTGAGACAGACACATCCTTGATAATTCCGTGTGTAGAATGTGCGCGTATGGCCGTAGGCAATGCGCGTGCCATAGGCTAACTGAATAGCCTGCACTAACCACTTTAGCCAGTCTGACTTTGGACAGCGCTTTCCCCTTGGAAGGGCGAGCAAAACAAACTGGTCCCTGGAACGGAATACCCTTGCCATAACCATGTAACAGTGCAGTGCGCGTACAGGGAACTCCAGGGAGTGTAGATCCATTTTGAGGTGGAGCCCGAGACAATGCCTTCATACTGCAAGTCTCCATGGGCTCAAACAGAGCCCGAGACAGCCCAGCCAGAACCAACCCGAGCTCCTAAAAGGGAGTGAGTGGTTTAGACACCGGGCGCAGCCTGCGTACACTTCTCATGAAGCGAGACACGAGCGGGTGAGCACCAACAGTCTTTCCATTTAAAGCCGACATGGCAAGCGGACAAGGCTGCGGGGTAAACTTTGACTGTGGAAAAGGCTCTGCCGTTGTACAGTAGCCCCTGGAGGAATAATAGGATATTCCCCAGGTTGCATTAGAACGACACCAAATTCCGCTCCTCACACGAGGACTCGAACACGTGCCATCTCAAGTCACACAGAGACCTTGTGGATACTGCTCTAGCGCTCTGATAAGTGGCGACCACCCTGGGTGGTAACCCGTCAGTGGTCAACCTCTGCCTTTGAGGGGCCGGGCCCATAGACACCACTTCTGTGGGTCCTGGTGCCAAATCTCGCCGTTCGCCTGGGACAGTAAGTCCGGTTGCAGCGGGAGTAGCCAATGCTCTCCCTGCACCAAGCTGTTTATGTCCGCCGCCCATGGTTTGGCCAACCATCAAGTGGCTACTAATATCACTAACAGACTCTGTGACCTAACGCAGGCCAGCACGGCAGGGATCAGAGCTGTAGGGGGAAACATGCAAAGCAGCCTGTCTGCAGGCCACGCGTCCGTCAGAGCATCTACGCCCAGAGGAGTGCCTGCTTCTTGCAGAGAGACGTAAAGGTGACACTGGGCACTGGCCGCCGAGGCGAAGAGATCGACAGACGCTTCTCCGAAGGACACCAAATCTCTTGTGCCACTTCTGGATGCAGATAGCTGCTGCCTGGCCAACTTGTGAAGTATCAAAGAGCAGGTTCTGCCCTGTTGATTTCACATAAGCCACTATGGTTGTGTTGTCTTCTGACCAACACATCCTGGTTGCCCAGCAACGGGACAAATCATTTCAGCACCATGTTGACCGTGAGTAGTTCCAGGTGATTGATGTAGAGACAGCAGTGACACACGTCCCTCGTAGACCCCCCCCATCCCCCGCCCCCCCATCCTGTGAAGGAGGCATCTGTCGACATTATGCGCCTGCGTACTACAGGGCCCAATAGGGTGCCCGTCAGCAGCAGTGCTCTGTCACGCCGCCAGTGCCAAAACACAGCGGTTGGTGACCTTCAGGGATAAATCCAGCCTCCTCGCGGTGTATAACACTTTGGCCGCCAGCCAGTATTGGAAAGCCCGCATATGGAAGAGACCCAGTGGGACTACTGTCGTCATGGAGGCCATGAGCCCAACAGACGCAGACAAGTCCTGACTGAAACCTGTGCGCCCTGCCAAAAACCAGCCAGACCTTTGTAAAATGTTTGGGCGCGGTCTCGGGAGAGAAAGGCACGGTTCAGAACCGAGCAGATGGTTATTTCCAAGAACGTTACGCTCTGGGAGGGAACCAGACAGCTCTTTGTGGGGTTCACAAAACCAAGGGAGGCTGGATGGGACAGGACACCACTCGTGTGCTCTATCGCCTCCTCTCTCATGCCTGCGCACAATAACCAATCGTCCTGGTAATTGTGTACGCGCATACCCTGTGCGTTCGCTAGGTCAGCTTCCGCGCACTTGGTAAACGTTCGGGCGCCAGTGAGAGGCCGAAGGGGAGAACCTGGAAGTCAAACACCTGACTCTTGAACGCAAACCTGGGGAACTTCATGTGTGCAAGGAGAACCGAAATGTGAAAATTGGTGCCACATATCTCACAGCCTGTAGCAGAGAACGTATCTCCTTCTGCCAGAATAGGGGCGATCTCGCCTGACACAGAGGTCTCTTTGATCCCCACAAACCGAGGTGGGCTGCTCCGAAACTTAGATCTGTACCCGCACTCTACGGTCTGTAACACCCATGCGCTTGTGGTGCATGCACACCACTGAGCCGCAGCCCTGACTAGGGAGGCCACAACTCAGAGGGGAGAGGCTTGTCCCAGCCGAGGATTTATAGGGTTCATTTTTGTGTTTAATGTGTTTTTTCTGCACACACTGCCCGCAGGCTACCGAAGTGTGAGGGAAACACACACACTTTATTAGGTGGGGAACAATAACACTTGCCACTGGCTGGGGATGAAGTGCCACCCCAGACAGTGTGCCTGGTAACTGTATGGTGAGCCGGACCCTGACAAGTAGTCCACGGGGTCCGAGGCTGCAACGACGAGGCTGTTTTGTGCATCAGGGCCACTCCTCCCTCGGGAGGAGACAGACTGGGACCTCTTTGGCGTGAACCTGTTCTGCACCCATGGTCGTCCACATTGAGAGCCCACTGGCGCCTGCATAGCAGAATCCTGAAAGGCAGCACGTGAAGGGCGAGCAGGTGAAGCCCACACAGCCCTGGAAAACAGCAAGGCACACGTTAGAAAACGGGGCACAAGCTGTTAAATAACACTCCACGTTGTTACCGAAGCAACAGGAGGTGAGGTACCGAGGCCTCAACTGTTGCTAGCTAGGTACCACATGGGAACTAGCTAGTAGTAGCTAGCTAACCAGTTAGTGGTACCTCAGGCCGATAGAAAAAAACGAGGGGATCTAAACACGTCACTTACTAAAACTCGGACAGATAGAAAACAGCAAGGCACACGTTGAAAAACTAGTAGGAGAAAACTCTTTACCTTGCTAGCAAGGAGAAAGCCTCAGACCGAACAGCGTCTTCACTGAAGACAAGGTATACTAGACAGGAGGACACCGAGAATGTTCAAACCTGACTGAATGATGAAAATCTGGAGTGAGATGGTTCTGCCTCTGTATTTATAGAGTAGCTGATGCGGGTGCGCGTGACCCTTAAAGTCTCTCGAGCCTGGTTGATTACAAGACGCTGTGGTGTAAGTGTTCAGGGAATGATGCACGGTCTAAGAGCGTTTCCCATAGAGAGGAGTCGAACATATCGATTGTAATAGAACATAAATTTGCAGTTCATCCTTAGGATCTGAATCTTTTGTTCAGTTATGACTACGTTCATAAATTATTATTAATGGTACTTTGAATCGTTACAAAAATTCACAAATGAACGAAATCACTTGAGAAATAAGCAGTTCATTTTACTGAACGAGATTTAAAGCAAATATACGCAACTTTTTTTATATTAACGCATTATCAATACATTTCTTCTGATAGCACATTGTAATGTCCATGGGAGAACAAAAAAATTGTGGTTCAGATCAGCACTCAATATTATTTTTATTTATTTTTTTACAATTTTGTCTGCCACCAGGCACAATCTCCTGGGAAACTGGGACGAATTGCTTTATGGCACAAGGAAGTGCGTCACTAAATCAGGAAGAGATGCCCTTACTCAGAGTATTTGTTGATCGTGCTAGCGATATGCAGTGACCACGAGCACTTTGCGACGGATAGGGAAAATAATTACAGTAAGCAAACGGTAGGGGTCGCCAAAATCATCTCCTACAGATAACCTGCCTCTAGTAACTTTAAGACCCAAGTCATTAAAATGATCCAATCTTCCCATCATTATACCGGAGTTACATCAGTCTGCCAATGCGTTCCTCTGTGTCAATCTGTACATCACGTGGCCTTCAGTAGGCTATTACTCGAGCCATAACTATTCAGATAGTGCTGTGGGTAGGACATTGCTCAAGACTACAGAGTTGTGACTCCAGACAGAGAGAGGTGGCTTCTTCAGAGCCGCTGAAAGGGGGGAGGGTGTGAAATACATATCTTGCCTAACAATAGCGTATGGGTCTGTGTTCAGGCAATCTGCATGAAGTTTGATTACATGACAAATGCTGTAACTGAATTGTTATTGCTGGAGTTATTATTGTTGTAACACATTTTTGATTTATTAGTGTTGAGGATGAACAGAGTACAGCAAAGCCTGCAATTCCTGTAATTCAACAAGCACCGTTCAGCACAGACCAGCAGACACCCCTGCACGTGCTCATGTAGCCCAGCAATCGCCAACGTTTGTCTTTTCCACTTTATGGACATTGCAGTCACCAATTGATTAATCTCCACAAAGAAGAATGTGCAAAGAAGAACAATAAATCCATCTCACATCAGGTCTTTGTTGAGCGGCTCACTGGTGAACTTTGTGGGGTGCCACTGGATAACACCCCAGAAGAGAGTAAATATGGTCACACACTGTGGCCATTGTTCCCGCCAATGTGCATTCAGATAGGGCAGCAGTAAACTGCAGGAAGTACAAACTGTGCAATAAAGGCACTCCATGGCAGTGTAAGGAGTGTCAGAAACCCATGTGTGTGATACTTGACAGAAACTGCCATGATCAGTATCATAGTTGGGGACCACTGAAATATTTCCTCTTTTCAGGGTAGAGCAACATTTTGACTGTAAAAACAAGTATGGACAATGGTCACAACATTGTAAATAATTTGTGGGAAAGGGACTTATAAGGTCCCATACACCTCCTCCATGATGCCAGACACCAGTGGCTAAATCATAACAATATAACCTGATTTGCTTTTTTGCTGTTTTGCAAATAAAACTGAAGAAATTCAATGGGTGTTTTTTGTATTTTTGTTTATTATGGTCATTGTGATATTCTACTGACCAAAAATTTGGTTTGGGTGTCACACTTTATTTTCCTAGATTCAGTATAGTTGAGGCTATGTGTTACTTCACTGTACTACCAGAAATGGCTGTAATATTGGTTAAAATGTAAAAATATATCACAAACAGCCATTGAAGCCCATAGGTCTGAGGATGAAAGGAATAGTCCCATTTCTCAAAACGATATATGTTGTTCTTTAGGGCTAAATTAACTGAGTATATTGAACAAGTACGGGTCTTAGGATGAGTGTAAGTGAAATTAACTATTTTTCCACCTACAGGCATTGAAACGTTTAATTCATTGTAAACCACAATACCCAGAGCTCCCTGCACGACCCTTTCCTTGTCACCTCCCCAGCACCAGGGCATGGGCGTGTCAAAGCTGTGTGGAGCATTAATTATTCATCAATGTTGAAATCTGCTCTCCTGAGTTTTGAACTTAACTGTAACTTGTGAATCTCGGTCTTACACCTCACAAAAACCAGTGAAGTTAGCAGATGGGTAAGCATCTTGTATTCTACTGACGACACATGCTGGTTGGTGGATAGGATTAAAGTCTCTCCGCCTAACATCCATTCCAGAAACAAACAAAATGCAGCCAGACGAAACTGAAAACAATAAAACATGTAATTTATTTTTCATAATCACAAAAACGCGACATACAAAATACATTAGCAAACTATGCTGTAGAATAAAGAAAACAATTATAGATGCACATTTATGTAACTGATAAAAAAAATGACATTATTGGTCAACAGGGTGGTCTAGTCTACAGTGTTCCCATCGCAAAATGTTATGCTAGTGCTAGCAAACTTTTAAAAAGAAAATAGCGTTTTAATTTTATTGGGTCAAGGACAACTTAATTAACAACTTGATCTCCTAAATTCTTAGATGTTGGTGCTTGCTAACTAATGTTACCAAGCCAATGTATGTGACAAAAAATATTTGCTAATATGAATCGAGACAAGTTTAGGAGCCGCTGGCTCGTTACAGCAACATCTAGTACAGCCCCAAATTAATGCACACATGTAAAAAAAAAAATAGTTAGGCATGAGATGATATTATATTAGCTAGCTAGCTGCTTACCCTGCAGTCAAATGCCCCCTTGGCCGAGCAGGTCTCGGCACTCGTTTTTCTAAAATAGGTCTCCAGCACTCCGCTGTCTGTGTGCGCTGCAAATATCGTCCATCTTCTTTTTTGGAGGGTGTCATACTTGACAGCAGAAACTGTGCGCGGTCCCACTCATTGCAGCATACACTCTGTCTACATAGCCATCGGCAGGCAATACCCACAAATACACCACCAGTTCGAGTCCAGTCTTGGCTCTGCTGCAATAGCTTCAGCTCCAGCTGGTTCGCCCGCTGTCAGTAACTGTTGTTGCATTTCTTGATTTCTCTATCGAAGTTCCTCATTGCTAAATTCCGGTTCAGATAAATACGGCTGAATTTCACTCTTACAAAATATCCATAAAGTTGTCTTCATCTAATTCTGCAGTGGAATCCGTAACCTCGTCAGCCTTGATCACAGCCCTAATTTGAATTGCCCGCCTTTGGTTGTACGTCACTGAGAGAACCAGGAAAGGACCTCCCCCTGGCTGGAGACGGCTGTAGTTTTCAAAATTCGAAAAACGACCACCTATGACGCAATAGGGGGGTGGTTTTCCTGTCTCGTTTTACATTTTACTGTTTGATTCTGAAACGATACATGACAAAACTGTGTAAAATAGAACATTGGTACATGATGAAAAACATATATCAAAAAGTTGAATATGGCTGAACTACCCCTTTTAATGACAAAGTTCTGGCAATCACTTGCGAGTTACTGCTTGGTAACACACTCTTAAATAATATTGTGAATGGTCGCATGGCTAGACTGACATAGTGAAGACAAAGTGTAACGGTCAGTGGTCTTTTAGGATGAAATTAAAGTTTAATGTCATTAATCTATCAATCAGGATGATTTCACACTGCTTGATTGTTATTTTGAAGTCTTAAAGTGGCGCTGAACCACATTTAAAATCTAGTTTAGCCAGTGGTGAGATTAACATGCTGACTTTATTAAACCTAGGTGGTAACCGGTGGTCATTATGATGTGGATTGTCGATTGGAGGACACTGATGGGACGGTTCTGTACAAGGAGATGAAGAAACAGTATGATAGTTTTACCTTCACTGCTGTCAAGAACGGCACCTACAAGTTCTGCTTCAGCAACGAGTTTTCCACCTTCACACACAAGACTGTATACTTCGACTTCCAGGTGGGGGAGGACCCCCCACTGTTCCCTAATGAAAACAGGGTTACTGCTTTGACTCAGGTTAGTAGAGTTTATAATGTTGAGCACAACATTTTGTATTATTGTTTCAGATTAGTTTAGAAGCACACTCCAAGTTAGTATCAACACCAAATTGAGTTATGTTTGGTTTTGGGGTTGAGGTTTGTGCGTGTTTTCCTGCATGTTAAAGTTCAGTTAAGCTGTTTCTGCCTCTTCATGTTGTACAGATAGTTATTGACAACTGTTAACATACATTTTTTGGTAGTTACATCTCAACATGCCTTGTTTATTAATTTTTTAGATGGAATCTGCTTGTGTGTCTATCCATGAGGCACTTAAATCTGTAATTGATTACCAGACGCACTTCCGCCTGCGTGAGGCTCAGGGTCGTAGTCGTGCTGAGGACCTCAACACTCGTGTTGCGTTCTGGTCCATCGGCGAGGCATTTATTCTGCTGGTGGTCAGCATAAGCCAAGTGGTTCTGCTACGGAGTTTCTTCTCTGATAAAAAGACTACCACAACTAGGGTCGGTTCATAACAACCTTTAATCATCTTACACCAAGTTCTGTATTCATTCTGTAATTTGACAAAAGTTGTGCTCTTTTTAAATGTGAGGAGTGTGTCCTATGGAATTTAACATTCAATTGCTGCCAATTGTGTTAATGGCGCTTTCCTTTGGGTTGATTAGATTAAGAGGGGTTTTCCTAATTTCTGTATATAAGGTAGGTTGTGATATGGTTATATGTATACTATAATTTTCTTTCGTTTAGGTGAAGATTTCGACAAATGCTACGTTTTTAATGGGATCATTAAGATTTAAATAAGAATAATGCATTCAGGAATACATGGATAAAGTTAAATCTTAACCAGTTATTGTGCAGACCCTTCAAATATTCTTTAAATACAAGTTTCCTTGCATATGTAACCTAATTGGAGATTTTGCAGTCATATTCTTGACTTTGTTCTTTCCACTTGTCATTTTCTTTAAAAAGAAAATAAATCTTAATATTTGGAAAAGATGAGTGCATGCTTACATGCATGCTTTGTTCTACTTACTCCCTGGCTTTTATAGGAATTTGACTGTTTATTTACTGATTCTAAGTAAATGTAAAAAATGCAACAACTTATTTATTATGTGGTTGTGTATTGTTTTTTTATTCCAGTTTGTCTGAATGTGTGACCAATCTGTAACTGAAGTTGTGGGATGTACTGAAATAGAAAAGTTGTAGCAGTGTCTTTGAATATTGACACACATTACCAGAATATTGGTAACCAGACTCAACATGTGATGTGTATACATATTAATACATTTTTATAACTGTAGACATTTTAGTTTGAGCATCCATGTGTCTGCATTAATTGCAGTTAGGCTCCACTGCTGCAAAATCAACTGAGCAGATATCAGTGAAATCAACTGAGCAGAGATCAGTAATTGTGGTAAAATTTTTAGGATAAACTATTTCCTGGTTTAAGTGTAATAACAATAATGCAGCACACTGACAGTGCTGCCACCGGAAAACATTTAACTTGGTTGAAGTTGACCCTAATTCTTGATTAGGCTAAGATAATGATAAAAAAATTATAAAAGGAACAATGGTTCAAATTTAAAACTGGCCTCTTTTTCCTCTTTTCCTTCCTTCCTGATTTAAAATTGTCAGGCAGTTCAGTTTGAAATTCTGGATCAAATTGGTTCAGGAAATTACATTCTAGGGAAGTTATGATATGTATAAATGATTTTCGGGGGGGGGATCAGGGTCAGCAAAATTTAAGCTAATCATACATAAAATGATATGCATGTAAAAACAAATTGACCACAAAGTATAACAATTCAACTAAATGCAGTTTTTTTTTTTACAATAAAGGCAACCAAGTGCTGAGATACAAAATAGAAACTGCAGTATCATCATTTGGCGATCAAGCAATATAAAAAAAAAACTTGATGTAAATTAAAAAATGAACAAGTGAAAAGAAAATTAAATGGAGGATATAGTAGAGATTATGGGAATAAAAATAAAAAAATGTCAAGGTTTGCAACTTGACAGATTGTACCTGTCTTTTAACCAACCACAAAGATGTTCTGAATCTGTTTTATGAATGGGCAAAACAAATGCTGTAAAAGCTTCTGTTTTACCAAGACTCATTCAAGGGTGTTTACTAGCGCTGTCGAGCGATTAAAATATGTAATCGCGATTAATCGCATGGGTGTCCATAGTTAATTGCAAATTTTTTATTTGATCAAAATTGAAAATGGAAAAATGTGATCAAAATGTTCATGTTTTTGACAATAATCAACATGGGAGAGGACAATATATGCATGCATGTAGTGCCCTAAGCAGATAGCCTGTGGTAGAGAGAGTTGGTTTGCCATCTGCCATTGAATCCAGAGAGAAGACGATGACGAACGCGGATATGCGAGACGTAGGATCTCAGGCGCCCCCTAAGTATTGGCGTTATGTTTGTGCCACAATTCTGTGCGCGTGAAGGGATATTTTGAGCGCACGAAGATATGTTTTGCACACGCAAAACTTTATTTCGAGGATAAATGTAACTTGCCACAAATAACTAATATTGAGCAAAGGAAAATGTCTTTTGTAGTCAATAAAAGTGTATTTGCACATCTGGTAAAGTCCAGATGTTCACGCACAACGCCCGATATTGCTCGCTTGGCTTTGCCACTGCGCTCGCATAAAACATCAAAAACATGGCACAGCGTTAGAACTGTGCCAAAATTCTGATTGGCTGGTCTGACCTTCAATCACTACATTTCCGGACAAATGGCGAATGGAGGAGATGAGACAAGATGTCAAACCCCATTTTACTTTGTTTACATTTCATTAATTAAACAGTGAAATGTAAAGTTTTTAGTTTTTATCATTTCGACAGTTTGGTGTTGAAAAAAGGTTTCTAAATTTACCGAGCTGTACGCAACTTGACTGGTCTATATTGTTTCTGTAAGTAGTCGCAATTGCTATGTAGTTTGCTGTACTTTAAGTCCCACAGACTACTTTTCGAGGGACAAAATAGTCCCTGCAGCTCTAGCTGCGTTTTAATTGTCGTAGGCTACTACTTTTTACAAATCATCGAAAACACCTGCACACTTGTTTAAACGAGGCTGTCTCAGTTTTCTAATGAATAAAAAGTAATACATTTTTCTGTTTGTGATAGATATCATGATTATTCTAACTTATTGCTAGGGGTTTATGATAACTTCCTCTATTTCTTGATATTTCCCTTCAGTAAAGTAACTGGAGTTTTACGTCCATTACTGCCACCTAACCATTGATGTATTCTCTTGCACCAAATGCATAACAGCAATGCATTGTTGTTGATATACACCTCTGGAGTGACCATCGTCGTTCACTCACTGCCTCAGCCCTCCGAGGGTTGATCTCACCAAGATCACTTCAGATATTCAGACTAATGGAACGACACCTAAGATGGCGGCGGGGATTCCCCCGAGGGCAAGTCCAGAGGGGAAGTCAACGAGGGCATGTTTAACGGGTATTGAAACGCAGCACCTGTGTTGTCTGCATTCGACCGCTGGAACTTTCCACAGAAGATTAGGCAAATTAGTCCGCTGATGCTACTTCAATAATACAAACCAACATCGTTTTTAAATGCAATACTGCAACAGCAGTAAACAACTATCATGAGGTCTGCGTTGTTGAGTTATGATATTATTCTATGACTATAGGCTAGAAAAGGCTAAGCCTTCCCTAATGTAATGACCTACATTTTCTTTAAAGGGGACCTATTATGCTTATTGAGTTTTTCCCCTTTCCTTTAGTATGTTATATAGATTTTTGTGCATGTAAAAGGTCTCAAATGTTACAAAGCCCATAGTCCATGCAAAAGGGAGTTACTCTCTATCAGAAAAAACTGCTCCTGAACTGCCTGAAAACGCCTTGTTTGTAGTCCGGCGCTTTCTTCCGTAACTTATCTACGTCAGTAAGTCTCATGTTTGAATAATGTTTGGCACGCCCTCAACCAGAGCCAGTCAGAGTGGAGGCGGGGTGGTTTCGCCATGTCGAGAAAACGCTGTTTCCGTCAGCGCAAAGGCAAATTCCTTTTGTTTGGCCAGCTGACCAATTAGAGCAGACTGGGCACGTCAGGAGGGGGGCCTTAAAGAGACCGGAGCTAAAAGGGGAGCGTTTCAGACAGAGGGTGAATAGAGGTGCTACAGACCCAGGCAGTTTGGAAAAAACAAATTGTTTATTGAATATTGAAACGCGTAAACCTACTTGCACTCGCACTTTTAGAACTGGCAGTTAAAATATCAGTAGAAATGTACTGCTAGTCCTCGGCCAATAAGAAATGTTCACTGCTGCAAGCCTCACCCCAAAGGTTCCTGTACTTTGGAAAGTACTACCTCCCGAGTAGGTACCTTTTATTTCCGGCTATTTAGTCGACAGACCTTAATTTAGACCCTGGTGCCTGCGATACGAATACAGAGAGTAAAGTCACTAGCTCCTGGGGAAAGTTCCTGCAATCGGAAAGGGCCTTTTTTGGCCTTCCTTGCGTTCCCTTCACCAAACAAGCACAGCGCAAACACTACAATGTAGCAATACCAGAATCACCCGATTTTTTTTAAGATGTTGGAATACTGAATATAAGACAATTGAAGACATTTGAAGACAATTTTAAAAATGTTTAGGCTGTGCGGCCACCCTGTTCAAGTCCCCCTCCAGTCATTTTATAAAACATTTAAAATACTCTTCTTCTTACAACGTAAAAAACATGCCTGTTTGGCTTTTCCTCCAAAATATGTTCAATTACCTTGTTAAAATCCTACAATGTAATCCTGCCTAATTAAAAATTCCTGAATCTGAGTTGCCCCGGCCCCTCTGTTGAAATACTGTCCAGCCCCCGCCCTCGTCCTTTGCCGCCGCGCATACTTGCTCTCAAGTCACCCCACCCATGAACGGTGGTTAGTTAAAAGTGGTTACTTAAAAAATGTTGACGTCACATATCTGGCTTGTCTGAACTTGGTGCATTGCAGTTTCAAAGCAGAAATGCTCAGCCATGGCGTTGGCTGCTTATTTTGTTCCTGATATGTCTTGTAGCACACGAAAAACACCACAAGGACATGTTAACAATGTAAACAATTAGATTTTCACTGGAGGGGGTCTTTAAAGACAAAGTGATAAAAATCTAGCTTGTGACTTGAGAAGTCTGTCCATAACCGTCCTAATTAGGTGGCCGGCCGGTACAGCCAGTAAACTATCGTAATCGTTAGTATTATTATTATTATTATTATTACTATTATAATTCCCCCAAATATCCTACTTCCCATGGTTAAAAATGCACCAAATTTGGCACACATGTCCAGGTCCTCTCAAAACTACACCCCATGCCATGCCGTCTCATTGTTCCTGTTGGTGGCGCTATCGCAGCAGTTCAAGGTTCCAAGTGTTAAAAACTCATAAAAAATAGACCATTAGGGTTACAGCTCTGAAATCGTCAGAACTGGTCCCTTGCAGTGAGATGAAACTTTCATATACTGGCACCCATTACAAATTATGCAGTCCATCACTCTGTTTTTTCAAAAACTGGTGGTCTACCCAAAGGGTTCAGGTCCAAAACCATATATCCAAATCACATCAAAATTACAGCATAACATCTTCAGATGCTCAACATCAAATGTCTAAAATATCTTGTTGATATCTCCAAAAATGAGTTCACAGCACATCAAAATATATTACTGTAACCACTACTGTACATTCAATTTGTCATATCTCACTGGTTCATTGAACAATCCTCATCTGAACAATATATAAATATCCCAACATTAATGACATGAAGTGTGCAAAATCTCAGATCGTTATTTTAAAAACTGAATTTTTAATAAATGACAGTTTTGTGATTTTTTTTTGGTTGAACTTTACTCTTTAACACGTCTATTTCAATCAACTCCTCCGAGGCCGTAAAACCAAATTATACCAAAATCAGAGTGTATCATCCTCAGATGGTCTACTAGAGAAACAAGTTCGGGGATTTTTGATATTTAAAAAATTTAGCTCTCAGTGAATCAAAAATGTATTAATGTAAACAGTACTGTACATTTCGATTTTTAACTGCTTCAATATTGGACCAATTTATATCATACTTCTATACAATATTTGTATTATGATTCACATCACGATTTAAAGTTTTAAAAATTGTACCTTGAAAACTGAATTTTTATAAAGTTTATAAATGTATCAGTTGGATTTGAACTAACTCCTCTGAAACCATTACACCAAATTAACTCAATCGCTGTATATCATCCTCAGATGGTCTACTTTACACACAAAACCAAGCTTGGCGATACAGTCATTATTGACCTCACACTGCACCAAAATGCATTTCTGTAAGTTATTAAGTAGTAGCCGCACGTATTAGCGTTTTAACGCATATTTTTTTAAAGTGTTAATGCAATTTGTTTTAATGCCACTAGTTTCTTTTACCCCACATAGCAGTGGACAGTGTCTGATCCACCCTCATGTGGCAAGTGGGAGGGAATCTTCTTGCAACCGTGACTGAGAACGTCTTATTGAGTAACCTGATTCAAACATTGTCAGACTTAACTCTATGATAGCTATAATCAATAGACGCATAGCAATGTGGCAAGCTGTGACAACGCGACTTTTGTCGTGTGAGATCCGAGCAGTAGCGATGTTACTGTATAAATCTATAGCCTTTTATATTGGTTATGGGACGAGGTGTCAAATCAACATTGCAAAGCAGATCTTTGTCATATCAGACAAAGAGAGGTTTATACGTTCTTAGATTTGTTCTTAGCTGGATTACCAAATTTATTTTGGAGCTGAGGGTCACCACTGCGCATGGCAGGCATCTTTGATCTTGAAGAAACATGACTAATCAACGTAATGTAGCGTCGGTTGTAGCTCCCATCATGCCTGGCGAGTAACTCTGTTTATATTTATGGACAGTACGTTCTTAATGTCTCTTTGTTATCATGTTTGTTTCCTTGTTATCACGTTTTTGTCATGTTTATGTAAACATGAAGTGCTGTAAACGCAGATATCGGTTTGTACTTTTGTTAGATGTGACACCGTGACTGTGTATGGTGCGTCTGTGAATAAGGTCAGAGCATGTCTCATTTCTTCCGGATATGCCGTGTTTGCTGGAATGACGATGAATAAATAGGTGAACAAACGTGGGTCTATGTTGCGCTTACCCAAATCAATGGTGCTGTTCAGTCATCTTATTGAGTCTACTCATTCAAGTCAGTTCATGTGGACGATTTGAGGCCTTAAAACTAAATGACAAAAAACCTCCTTAGACATAGTACTTTAACAGTCTAACTTTGCTATATAGGATACTGAAGGTTATGTAGGTTGGTGGGTGTGCAAACTCCTCCATTTGCTGAGAGTTCTATGACCATTCCAACCTTAATTTTTCAACTTTTTTTTCGGCTATTTTTATTTTATTTTTTCTTAATGTTCTTTTTTTCTGTAATTATTTTTTCATAGCCGGCCACCGCTATCACTGCTTGCAGTTATATTTTCAAATGTATCCATTCCGCTTTCCTTGCGTGAGAACCTGAAAATACATACCAGGTTTTGCTTGCGTTAGCTTGCAGTGACAGAAATGTGGCTCTCGTCAGGGCAACTCCCCTGAGCGAACTCCCCTCGACTATGCTTACGATTATGGAGGTAGATTTCTATTAAAATTAAACAAACACACACCTCTCAATTTGTGTTTGTAAATTTATTCTACAAACACACAACTCAATTTGTGTTCGTAAAAATAATCCACAAATATGTTTCTGCCATCCAAACACAACACCTCTCAATTTGCGATTGTAGGTATCAACTTCCATCCATTCATCCATCCATCCATTCTCCGCCACTTCGCAGCAGGCTAAGCAGGGTAGTCCAGACATCCTTCTCCCCAGCAACGTTTTCCAGCTTCTCCTGGGCAATCCCGTGGCGTTCCCAGACCAGATGAGATATATAATCTCTCCGGCATGTTCTGGGTCTACCCCGGGGTCTCTTACCAGTAGAGCGTGCCCGGAAAACCTCCAAAGGACGGCGCCCTGGAGGCACCCTAATCAGATGCCCGAACCACCTCATCTGGCTCCTTTCGATGCAATGGAGCAGCGGCTCTACTCCGAGCTCCCTCCAGATGACCGCGCTCCTTACCCTATCTCTAAGGCTGAGCCCAGCCACACTGCGGAGGAAACCCATTTCAGCCACTTGTTTTCGTGACCTCATTCTGTCGGTCACTACCCAAAGCTCATGACCATAAGCGAGGGTTGGAACGTAGACCGACTGGTAAATCGTGAGCTTCGCCTTTCGGCTCAGCTCCTTCTTCACCACGACGGTCCGGTACAACGCCCACATTACTGCTGACACTGCACCAATCCGCCTGTCTTCCCCATGATAATCTACTTTAAAACTACAAAGTTAACTATCGTTTCTTTAGTTTAGCTAGCTTCAGAGGAGTGAAGAATGTTGGTTAATTTAAATAAACTACCCAGTGACAAGTGTGGCCCTAACCCTGCAGTTAGAAAAGACTATCACATCTGGTCAAAATAGGCCTATCAGTGGAGTCAACAAGCGTAGCCTACTTGAGGACTTAAAAATCAAATGGATATTTATAAGCCTTCCCTAAATTTGGATTGATGTGAGATTTTGGCCACTTGTTCTAAAAGTGGCACTGATCAGCCGAACGCACACCGGGCCATGTTCGGTATTGCTGAGGAAGAAGAAGCTTCAAGCTAGCTACAAGCTATCATGAGTCAACACGGGGAACAACAGAATATTTGTCTCAAAATTCTGTGCGTAAATCCAAGCAGATCGTGTGTCCTTCGATCTCCATACGTAGATTAGTCAGTGCGCAAGCAAAGCTTTTGATTTGTAAACGTGAACATTGGAAACATATCTGAAAATTGTATGTGTGTTTGTGAATATATATATTTTCGCACTCATTCAAATGATGATTTACAAAACACAAGTTGATACCTACAAACACAAATTAAGGTGTTGTGTTTGGATGGCAAAAACACATTTGTGGATTATTTTTACGAACACGAATTGAGAGTTGTGTTTGTGGAATCAATTTACAAACACAAATTGAGGTGAGTTTAATTTTTATAGAAATCTACCTCCATATATGATTTCTAAAGTTAGTTTTTCTTGAATTATGTTTTTAAATACTTGCGGAATGGATTTATTTGGAGACTGTTAAATTTCTAAATCGGTGGAGACAGGTAGGCAGTGCAAAATATGATTTGAGATTAGAAAAAGTGTGTGTGTGTGTGTGTGTGTGGGGAAGTGGGGTGCAAAACCTAGATTTAGAAGTTTTGGGGGCGGCGGACGTGTCACCTACGCCCCTGAGACAGCAACGCTGAACATTTGCTTTTCTTAAGGGCCAAAAAGTTTGATTATAAGGCATATCATGTGTGCTCCCTAAATTGACTTGAAATTGAGAGTGTTGCAGTGTTCAAATATTTGCCTATCTACTGTTGCTTTGTTACATTACATGTTAAAATGACATATCTGCTTTGAATACAAATCCCTTCTTTTGGATTTTAAAGTACGAATTTGGGATGATGGCCTAATGGTTATTATAACTCTATATATATAGTGTATATATACTGTATAATTAGAAATATCATTGCCTGCCTTTTAAACGGGGTACTGCAGGAAAAGTGACTCTGTTACTCCTGAATAATAATACAAATCCTT
Source organism: Galaxias olidus (assembly GCA_026901105.3). NCBI lineage: Eukaryota > Metazoa > Chordata > Actinopteri > Galaxiiformes > Galaxiidae > Galaxias > Galaxias olidus. The sequence continues at coordinate 39,226 of JAPMUY010009492.1, forward strand.
TATTATAGCTTCTACATTTTCATTTAATTATTTTGTATTTGAACATATTGACAGGATATCGAGATCAAGGTCCTATCCATAGCTTCCTATATATTAACATACTTAATCACGAAAACAAATTCGAAAGAAAACCTAAATAATTATAGCAATTTATTCATGTGGAAAACAAACTGATAATTCAAATGGTTTCAATAACAGTAATGCATCATTTAAAAGGATAGAATGTCTGTTTTTATGTTGTGAAGTTATATGTAAAGGCTGAGTGGGGCTTCATTAGGGTCCTGTTGAATTGACAGTCTCTCCTTCACTCTGCTGGACCTGCAAAACCCTGTGAATGTCCTAAAAAAAGAGAGGGATAGAAACAGATGTCAGAGATATCATGAATTGATCCTTGACCCCGAAGCTACCTTGCATCATTGTCTTTAACCTAAATAATTCAAATTGGAATGCTACTTTGTCTCTAACCAAATGAGTGTTTTACTTTGTATCCATCATGGAGTAAGGATGACATGTTATTTGAAATGTAACGCTTATGAAAGTTTCATACCACCATTATAGTGACCAAATAATCACGGTTATCTATTATCTCGGTATTGTTAAAATGTGGTGAAAATGTTCAAAATGTACTGATACACACTGAAGTAATTGTATATTGAAAAACATGAACAAAATTAGCAGCAATATGCACTTTTTGTTTACATACATATGGAACAGCACTGATTGTATGTCTGTTCTCTTCTTCATAAAGAAATAAGGTGCTGCTGGCCTAACATCCTGTATGTATAAATGTTTTGTTTGTAATTGAGATGTAAAAGTGTCAACATATTTACTTTGTCCAGTTTAAGTAGTAGGAAATAACTAATAAGTCATTATTGTTATTGTTGTTGTTAATTTATGTTGCAGAAGTAAAGTGGCCATCAGCCGCTGAAAAGAATGGGACTATTAACATAGCTGTTCAAGTGTCTTTTTTAAGTCTAAGGGGCACAGTGGAAAGGAAGCTAGAAATAAAATAAATGATAAAATATTAAAATAAAATACAAAATAAATAAAATGGAGGATATCATATATGATTATGGAAAGGAGAGCTGTGGGCTACAGTAGAAACTTAAAAAAACCCAGGTGGATCCAAGAAAATCGAGGAGGCAACAAGAGATCGACAAGCTAGTAAAAGACAAAAGGCTATTGAATAAGCAATGGAAAAAGGCGACTGAATCAGAAAAGGCAGGCATTAAAAACTTGCAGGACAGCTTAAAGAAGCAGTTGTCAACATGGAGGAGAGCCAAGAACCTACGAAGAAACCGAAAGAAGAAAGAACGAGCAAGCAGTCAATTCTACGAAGACCCCTTCAACTTTACTAAGTCCTTGTTCAACAAAGCAAAAAGAAGACCAAACAGGAACTGGAGTCCCACCTAAAAGAAATTCACACAGATGAAAAAATGCATGAGGAATTCACAGTTCCCGCAGATAGTCCACCAATTGAGGACCCAGTAGAGCAAATGGACACCAGCCCTCCAAAATGGAAAGAGGTGGAAAATGCAGTCAGTCGCGCAAGAGCAGCATTAGCCCCAGGACCTAACGGAGTACCTTACAGACTGTATAAAAATACACCGGATGTCTTACGTTTCCTTTGGAAACTACTGAAGCTAGCATGGGAAAAACAAATCATTCTCAGATCGTGGCGTTGAGCCAGAGGAGTACTGATTCCGAAAGAGAAAGATTCTAGTGACATTAGCGAGTTCAGACCAATTTGCTTCCTTAATGTGGAGGGGAAAATATTTTTTAGCGTAGTAGCACAAAGACTGAGCGAATACCTTACAAAGAACAAGTCAATAGATACCTCTACAGAAAGCAGGCATTTCAGGCTTCTCCGTGTGTCTGGAGCACACTAGCATGATTTGGCACTAAATTCAATTGGCAAAACGTAAGAAAAAGGACCTTCATGTCATTTTCCTGAACTTAGCAAACGCATTCGGGTCTGTGCCCCACAAGCTTTTGTGGTCTGCATTTGAGTTTTTTAAGGTACCAAATGCAATTTTAAACCTGGTTAAGGCATACTTTCAGGACATTCAATTGTGTTTTGATACACCGACATTTACCACCGAATGGCAACATCTGGAGATTGGCATCATGGCCGGATGTACAATCTCACCCTTGGCATTTACTATGGCCATGGAAGTAATAATCCGAGCATCAAAATGGGTCGTTGGTGGGCAAAAGTTAAGGGCAGGTTTACGCCTCCCTCCCATTCGAGCATATGGATGATATGACAATATTGATGACAACTGCTCCATGTACTAAAAGACTGCTAAGCAAACTTAATGATAACCTTAAATGGGCTAGAATGAAAGTAAAACCAAGCAAATCCAGAAGCATATCAGTTGTTATGGGAAAATTGTGCATCAAAATTTTCTTCATAGATGAGGATCCAGTTCCAACTGTTATCGAAAAGCCTGTCAAAAGTCTTGGAAAATGGTACAATGCTACCCTTAAAGACTGAGCAGGTGGAGGAATTAAGGATATAATTGAACAAGGCCTAGAGAGCATTAAGAAGTCAGGGTTGCCAGGAAAGCTAAAACTATGGTGCCTACAGTTTGCACTTCTACCCCGGCTCATGTGGCCATTGACAGTGTATGATATACGCATCACTAAGGTTGAAAAGCTAGAAAGAAGAGTCAGCTTTTATGCTAGGAAATGGTTAGGGGTGCCACGGTGTCTTAGTAGCCTGGCTCTTAATGGGAAAGGTGCTCTGGAACTGCCCATTACCGGGCTTACAGAGGAATTTAAGTGCACTAAAGCTAGATTAGAAATGACACTTACGGAATCCCGAGATAGTATAGTAAGAAAAGCGGCACCCACATTAGCAACAGGACGGAAATGGAATCCAAAAGAGGCAGTACTGCAAGCAAAAGCAGCCCTTAAACATAAGGAAATAGTAGGACAAGTACAACATGGACGAGGAGGATTTGGACTTGGTACAAGAAAATAGAGATGGTCAAAAGCAACCCCTTTGGAACAATGCAAATTAGTGATAGATACGTAAGCAAGAGGAAGCAGGAGCGCTAAAACTGTTTCACAGTTCCTGTTTGGTCTTGGTTTGGTGAGAGCACGCTGGCGTCGTGCTTGACTGCCGCTTCTCCCTTGCTACCTGTGTTTGCTCGTGTTTTTGTCAGTTCCTGTCCTTGTTTTGGTTTTTGTCAGTTCGCTGATTTCTCCTGACCTGTCGGCACTTTATTTACTAAATTTTTTTCTGATTCAACACGCACTACGGACTATCATCATCACCTGCATCAGAATCTTCCTACCCTCAGGACCTACTGTCTCCCTGTCGATTATCTACTCTGGCCTGGCGTAGATAACTCTGTGCACCCCCCTTTCCCGTGTATACTGACTGGGTGAATGGTATCGCTCTGTTCAGCCTCCTCTTCCTGGCTCCAGTTTGGTAAGTTGGCCTCAACTAATTTGCTAGGCTGTGAGCCCATGGTCGTAATCGCTCTGGTTTAAGTAACCACTTTCTCAGGGTTTGATTTTCTGGGTTGGAAAAGTCTGTGTATTTGGGTTTCTTGCCTGCCCTAGCTTGGTTCACGGCTGGCGAGTAGTGTCAGGGTTTGCTAGTTCGCTAGTCATTGGATGTCATGTGTTGGTCCGTCAGTAGCACCTTGCTCCTCCTGTTCACGTTTCCACCTCCATTACTACTTCTCCTACGGCTCCAGTTATCATCTCTACTCAACCTCCAGATTATAAAATACTCATTTCAACTACGATGTCTGTCATATGCTTGCAGTCTCCCCCTGGATTCATATATATCACTACGCTTAGCTGGCATTCTCCATCGCCGCCCCTATCTTCACCGTGGCTCAAGTCATAACCGGACTGTACACTACTCTATTGGCTGCATCATCCCGTCATTGTGGACTACTTTTTGCCCCTCTGTTCTCACACACCATCACCGCCATATTAGTTACGGCTGCCTGCGGACATTTCCCTCTACTGACTTGTCCAAGACTGCATCGTCAAAATTTAGCTTTGCCCTGTTAAATACCCGGTCTCTTAGCAATAAAGCCCTACCCCTCTGTCAATTCATACTGGACAATCACCTGGATTTTCTGGTTTTATGTGAAACCTGGCAACAGCCTGGGGAATTTTTTGTCCTTAACCAGGTTGCCCCCACTAATTATCATTACATCTGTAAACCTCGCCTATCTGGTCGAGGGGGTGGTCTTGCTGTCATTTACAATACTAATGTTACTGTTACTCCCATCAACCTGATCTCTGTCAAATCATTTAAATATACTGCATTTAAAGCCTGCTATTCAACTGTCATAATTGTTGTTTATCGTCCACCCAAACCTAATGTCTCATTTCTGTCTGAATTTTCTGTCTTGCTCACCGTTGCTTCATCTTCCCCAACGTCTATTAGTGCTTGGAGACTTCAATATTCACATGGACTCACCTAACTCAAAACAGTCCTCTGATTTATCTGATGTATTAGACTGTTTTAATATTACCCAGCATGTCACATTCCCAACCCATACCAAAGGTCATATCCTTGACTTGGTCTGCTCTACTGGTCTAACTATTTCTCAAGTTTTCCCCTCCCCCTTTCCCTTGTCTGACCATAGCATTATCCAGTTCACCCTTCACTCTAAGTCTGTCAGAATTCCCCACACAAGATCAATCTCTTTCCGTAATATCAAAGCTGTTAACACCCTTTTTCTGTCTGATGTAATTGGTGCTACCCTTAGCCCAGAACTTGCCACTGTCTCCCCAGATCGGTTGGCTGACCTGCTTAATACCACTCTGTCTACCTCACTAAACACCTTGGCTCCCTTAAAAACAAAAACTGTCTAATTTAATTCCTCATCCCCCTGGTTCACTTCAGAACTTCGAACAATGAAGCAGGCTGGCCGCCGCCTTGAACGACTGTGCTCAAAGACGGGACTCACTGTTCACTTACAATCTCTTCATCATCACATGTGTTTTTACAGAGATGCACTCACTGCTGCACGTTCATCTTACTTTTCTGCCATCATTAATGCTCTAAATTCCAATGCTCAGACCCTCTTTTCCACTATAAGCAAACTCATTCAACCCCGCAAGGACACCATGTCTACTTCCTCCACCCAGCTCGCCAATTCCTTCCTTCAGTGTTTAAATGACAAAATACTTAACATTTACTCCTCCTTGAACTCCAAACCTCCCTCTGGCGCAGCCACAGTGTCCCCTTGTATGGGTGACGTTCTACTGCCTACCTCTGACAACCATTTCTCCTCATTTACCCTAGTTGACTCTGTACATGTCTCAAAAGTAATCATGGCGTCTAAACATACTACCAGTCTTCTTGACCCTCTTCCAACTGTCCTCTGCATATCATGTTTACCTACTTTACTTCCTTACCTAACTAACTTGCTCAACTCATCACTCACCCAAGGAGTTTTTCCATCAGTCTTTAAAACTGCTTCTGTTACTCCAATCCTAAAGAAATCTGGCCCAGACACAACCATTCTTGAAAACTACCGCCCTATATCTAATTTACCCTTTTTTGAAAAAACCTTGGAACGCATTATTGCATCTCAGTTACAACAGTTTCCATCTGCCAATAATTTGTTTGAGCCCTTTCAGTCTGGTTTTCGCACACTCCACAGCACAGAAACGGCACTCATTAAGGTTACCAACGATCTCCTCACCTCTGCTGATGCTGGGGCCCTCAACATCCTCATACTGTTAGACCTTAGTGCAGCCTTTGACACAGTGTGTCACACATGACTTATTTCTAGGCTGGAACTGTTGGGTGTCGGGGGCACTGCACTCTCTCTTATTCAGTCATATCTCACAGACAGACATCAATTCATATCACTTAATGGATTCACTTCGGAAACATCCCCAGTCACACAGGGTGTTCCTTAGGGCTTAGTCCTGGGGCCCCTCCTGTTCATAATCTATATCCTTCCTCTTGGTCAAATTATCAGACATTTCAACTTCAATTTCCACTGCTATGCCGATGACACACAGATCTACATCAGCACCACTTCACTCGATAATCCTCCACTTCCCTATATTGAACACTGCTTATCTACAATCAACCACTGGATGCAGGAAAACTATCTCAAACTGAACAGCAATAAAACGGAACTCATCTTAATTGGCACCAAACCCACCCTAACTAAAGTTGGCAATATCTCAATCTCTATTGAAAGTCTTACAGTCTCCCCCTCCCCTTTAGCACGCAATCTTGGCGTATTAATGGATTCCACACTTTCGTTTAACACTCATATCAATAACATGGTCAAAATATCCTTCTTCCATCTTAGAAACATTGCTAAAATCTGACCATCCCTTTCCCATAGTGCAGCTGCCAAACTCATTCACTCATTCATCTTCTCCCGTCTTGATTACTGAAACTCACTTCTTTTCGGCATCGGCGCAACCTCTCTCCATAAACTCCAACTGGTTCAAAACTCTGCTGCTCGGTTTCTCACCTCCACAAAATCTTCTGAGCACATAACTTCCGGTCAGCCAGCACAGCATCTACAAAATCCTTCTCCTCACCTACAAAGCTTTACACAATTTGGCCCCTCCCTACCTCACTGAACTGCTCCAACCTTACCATCCTACTCGGACATTACGTTCCGCTGCAGACGGGCAATTGGTCATTCCAAAAGCAAAACTGAAGCATTTTCTAGGGCAGCACCTAAACTTTGGAACTCTCTCCCTCCTCTAATTCGTAATTCCAACTCGCTGTTAATCTTTCAAGCCCACCTTAAAACATACTGTATCTTTTCACCCTAGCATACCCTAGTTAACTGTGTTTAGAATCCGGTCCCTTTCTTTTACTGATACTATCCTTTTGCTTACATATAGTTAGAATTGTTGTTGCTGTCTGTCTGTTTTACTATTTCAGTCTAATTGTTTATTATGTGATTGCGTCATGCAATCACATACTGTTACCGGAAAGTCATATTATTATTATTATTATTATTATTATGATTATTATTATTATTATGCATGTTTTTGGCACCTTATCAACGCCAACAGTTTTGACCCAATCGATTCCATTCCAGTGCCCACATGTTTTGGGTATTGCAGTCCATTGCGCCTACATACAGCTAAGTGATCGGGTCACGTGCTATATTTTTTATTATTTTTAATCGTTTTTTGGCCCCATTGAAATGAATGGGGAGATGGTTTTGACTGGGAAAGAAATTTCACGGTCATATGCCGCCATCTAGCGTTGATGTTATGTATTTGCATGTTGTTACGTTTGTGCCGACTGTCTTGGTAAAATCCGTGCCATGGGGAAAATCAGCTGCGCACATCATACTAGTTCTGGCAACGAGACTTCACTTAATTTACCACAGGCATTGTACTTATTAATAACAGCAGGAATTGTAAATGGATTACTCTCAATGGGATTGGACTTACTTCGAGTACGCTATAGCAGTAAATGGCCTACTCTCAATTAATTGAAATGTGTTTGTTGTGTAAACAGGGCTAGTAAGGCCGGGGCTAAGAAATGACACGTAAAGGCTATAAACCTATAAATATACATATTACACAATACAGCTAATTTAGTTTGTTTAAGGTAAACTTAGGCCAGTTCACTTGTTTTGTGTTTTGTTTGTTTTTATGAATTAAGATCCATAAGAAGATTCAGTATTATGGATAAGCCAGCTAGCGTAGAGTTTCCTAACACTGTGTTCCCCTATGCTGCTATGCATTTGTATTTGTTTTAATGATTTTCTGTAATAACCTCAAAGCAACCATGACTAGATTCCTTTTTACAAAACAACCAGTATCTAACAATACTAATTTAAACGAAAAACCAGATGCAAAAAAACAGCTACATAAGGATCTTGAGTTGTTAGTTTTCCTTTTTCAATGTTGTGATTTAACTTGGTATCACTAAAGTGGCGCAGCTGAGTTTACTCAGTTTTTCAATTAGCTCTACAAAATACAAAACTGAACAAACAAACGGTGGGTGGCGATTTCATGCGAAAGGGGAAATTTGTGTATTACAGTAAAAGCTGTCTGTCTTTCCCGTAAACATCTGTAGGCCATATTCGTCAAACTTTGCAGTTATCTACAAGCCAAACCATAATTGTGATGATGCGTCAGTGATGACGCTCACAGACTGAAATCGCAAAGTCATATTCTTCTTCTACTTATTATTAGGTCGACTTTTGGCCACGCGCAGTTCTGAATCTATCCAATCTTTCTATCTAGAATTGCTTGCAGCTAAACGAACTCCTTTATTTGTTACCGTAGCGCAACTGAAACAACCAATTCCAGCAATACAAAGCAGTGTCAGAATGAACAGAACAGACCGGCTGATAAACTTTGGCTATTTAAACAGGCGGCAGCACAGTTTCATTAAGATTATTTAAAATGTATTTCAATGGTAAAATAATCAGTATTGAACAAGTATTAACACTTAAAACAATAAACTACTGATGATTTTATGTCTCCAACGCTGTCCACTTGCGATTCGATCGGCAGATGCCTTAAAAGGAAGGTTGAGCTAAGGTAGGGGAGACTGGGAATGGTTGCAACACTTTTTGCATTTCTCTGTTACTTACAGACTAATTGACGTATAGACCAGCCAAACTTGTACATATTAAACTTATAGCTGTCTTCTACTGACTGCACAGAAGGAGAACGGCCGTAATTACCCATACAATTTAAAGATGACTACATATGACATATAGTTCACAATATTTATATGAATGGAAGAAGTCAGATGTTGCAACTGGCCCCAAGTAGGCGTTTACACTTGTGTTCAGTTCAGCGCTGTCCACCAACACATGAGGACGTGGTAGTGCTGCAGCGGTTATTTTAGAGGGCTGGCCACCCGCACTGCCTGGTTGCTGATGGTGGATACGCAATCACATCACATTTGCTCAGGGAAATGTATTTTCTAGTTTGTGTCATGTTATCTATGTTGATGCTGTGAAGCGACTTTGGGTGTTAGAAAAGCGCTATATAAATAAAATGTATTATTATTATTATTATAACAAGCCAAACAAGGGCGATGGATGAACTGGGAAAGTGTAGAGCAGAGGAAAATTACCTGGAAGGACTTGTGGGGAATGGAATACACGAGAATTAGCTTCATTGTTAGGGCAACCTACGATATACTGCCAACACCGACAAATCTTAGCCAATGGGTAGGTGAGGATCCAACATGCCCGCTCTGTGGCGTGTCGGCTAATCTCAAACACATAATGGCTGGGTGCAGGACGAGCCTTACTCAAGGAAGATGCACCTGGCGCCACAATCAAGTACTAAAATGCTTGGCGGAAGCAATAGAGCATAGGCGCTCAACAGTTAATGCCCTGCCAATTGGAGCAGAGGGCGACATGCACCTCATTCGCTTTGTCAAGAAGGGAGTTCCGGGAAAGAAGAATTATAGGCAAAACAAATCTCAGCTGAGGCGAGCATGTGATTGGAAAATGCTTGCTGATGTCGGCCAACAACTGAAAGTCCCATCAGAGATTGCAACAACTAACTTAAGACCAGATTTATTACTCTGGTCCAACACACAGCAAATTGTTTATTTTATAGAGCTAACAGTCCCGTGGGAAGAAGCAATAGACGAGGCATACGAAAGAAAGAAACTCCGCTATAGCAAATTAGCAGCTGAGGCAGAACAGCGAGGTTGAAGAACAAAGGTGTGTCCTGTGGAAGTTTGATGCCGTGGATTTGTGGTAATATCAACAACCAAACTACTTAAGGAGTTAGGGATCTGCAGGAAAGAATTGCGCCAGACCATAAAACCTATATCAAATATAGCAGAAAGAAGTAACCAGTGGCTGAAAAGGAAGGATCCTATATGGGCACAAAAGTAAAGACCATCATGTTGAAAAACCATAAGTGGTTTAATCTCAGGACAAAGGTATAAAAGGTAAGTCTTTCCTGCAGAGCGTCATTTATCAAGCCTGCAGGAACAGAGTAGGGAAAGATTATCTTCTTTTCAGGTGGTAAGTATCCCTGCAGAGTTGGCAGAAAGGAATAGGAATAGATAATAGGGGAGGAATAGGAGTAGGTATAGGGATATCTCTGTTTAATAAACAACTTTTTTTTGTCTTAATATCTGGTCGTGCCAAAAGTGGATATTGAGGGGGGTGGCTCTGAGACGTCATTGCTCACTGTTGAATGAATGTGACTCGTTGCCTGCTTTCACAGAGATTTTTCTTTCTGCTTGTTCTGCAGACAGGGTAAACATCTTCGATCAAGTTTCCGTCAGCAATTTTATAAAAAACTAAATATACCCATGTGTTTCTCTTGGTTACATTAAGGCAGGGCTCACCAATAAGGCTTGCCCGCTTGCTCGGGGCAAGTAAAATGCCACATCGGGCAAGTACATCTAGCAACTCACTTGCCCGATCAGGCCAGTGATAAAAATAAAATATATTCAATAAAAAACGTTGTCGATATAGTATCATAAAGGACGTTGTCGTTCTCTGGCACACAGCCTGCTCCCTCCCCTTGCATCTGAGAATGTTGGAACGTGCCGATTTTCAATATTCCAGAATTGACAAGATGTGACGCATAGCTGTCAATGTTATATGGTCACACGCGCAAAAATGGCGACGGGTAAAGACCAAATTTATTAGCTAAATTGCAAGCAATCATTTTAATGATCTTGGTTCGGTAGCGTTAATTGGAGTTTTGTCTGCATCCTCTATGTGTTGCACAGTTTGCCACAAGTTTAAGGGCAAGGCAGATAAAACAGTGCCGCTCCAAAAAAAACTTTGCTGGAGTGCCATAAAGACCCGCCACAGCATCTCGCATTTGTATTAGTGCTGTTGGCGTTGCCATCCGCAAACAGAGCCACAAAAGTTGAAGGAACGTTAGCTAGCTATGTTGCCTCAATGCAGATATGGGATTGTCAAATAAGGATCAATGTTACGAACCGAAGTTAGCGATCCATAGCTAACGTTACCACGTTAAGTAGTTTTGGAAGCAAGGGGAACGAGAGATCGCCTTGTGTGCGCTTTGCCTATTGACTAGGGTGGAAAGTAATGTAGCCTACTGTATGAGGTATTCTCTGTAGTTTTTGTTGTCATTTCTAAATTTGTTGTCAACAAGCATGCTAAGGTGTGTCACAGAAATGGGAAGAAAAATATGACTTATCATTCTGTTAATTTTGTAACGTTAGTAGGCTAGTACAAGTATTAGCCTACATCATATTTGGCTGTCCATTGTCCACTATTTGAAAGCCTAAGCCTAAGTGATTAAAGTAGCAAAAGACAATCTACCTATGCATTTCTTTTCCATAATTCAATCATTAATATTGATATCTTTCTCTTCCCACAATTAATCTATTTAACTGTAAACACAGTTGCCGACATGCCATTAAGATGTAAATCTACATTTAAGTCATGAAGAAAAATCTGTTTCATTTGCAGCGGTATCATGATATTACTTGGTTTAGTGATACTTTTGCTGGGGGTGGGCTTAGGCCTTGTCAACTTCAGTACCATTCTATAAATGTGGTATCCTCTGATTTAAAATGAAAAGTGGCTGAATGAATTTTGATTAAATGTGGTCAGTGGCAGACAGGGAATTCTATTAAGATTCATTCACACATTTGCATTTGTATGGTTTTAATGATTTAAGATCATGAAAATTAACTTTAATCTTTGTTATTTGATAACCGCTGATGAATGAAACTATTTGTGTAGGGGTAAGTAAAAATTTACTTCGGGCAAGGAGATTTCTGATCCACTTGCCCGACCGGTTGAGCCCTGATTAAGGTTTAATAAAATTAGCTGTTTATATATGTTGCTATGCCAGACAGACACAGTGACTTGGGCTAAAAGCTTCGTATGCTTTGTATGCAAATGTTAGCCATCATGTTGATGATGAAAGTATATCTGCGCTGCACGTTGCCCTATGGTGTTTGTGCCCTACCACACGACAAACATAGCATAAATTTCTTATCATATGAAGGTCTTTAGAAGGCTGAAAAATCTCCTGAGTGCTGTCACTGACTCTGCAATGTTTTCTTTTCATTGAAGCAAAACAAACCCACATTGCATGCTGCGCCTGCGTCTGGCTAACTTTAGTTTATGCTATTTATGTGAGTTTTTCAAGCCCGGGTGATCAACTTGAGACCGTTTTAATGGTAATTCAAATTCAAACTGTAATACTAACTGTTGGGAGCTTTTACCGTGGTTTACAGTGAAACCGGTAACCATTACATCTACGTCTGATGGATGTTTGAGTAAGTTTAGGACAATAACCCAAAAGTAAAAAAGAGCACTATCCGATTTTTTTCCACAAGTGCTGGTGGTGCATTCTTAATTTTATTTGCCTTTTTTATGCCATTTTTAAATTTCAACTTTTTTTCCCCTCAATGTTCTTTTTTTCTGTCATTCTTTTGACATGCCGGCCACCGTCTCTGCTTGCAGTTATATTTGTGGATTATTATTGTAGTTACTAACTGAAAACTGAGACACACTGAATCATCTATGCATTCATATGAATTATTGTCTTACAATTCTAGCAGTTTGGCACCCTTTCTGGTTGCATGACTACATCCATTTAAGTGGTTTTAGAATAATTCAGTTTTTCCATTTAGCTCCATGCTAACAGTTTGATTCGAAACAAATGTCCATTAGCTTAGTTTGAGCAAAAACATAATATAATATAACCATAATTGTTTATAAACATTACATTATATTACATAACATTAAACAATGATTACATTATCCACGTTAAGTCTTTAGGTGTTGTAAGTATGCTTATATGTTTATAACTAATAATCTTGCCAAACAATAGCAACAGCCGTCCAAACGAGTTCATGCCATTGAAGAAGTCACTTTGCTGGCATTTACACAATCGATACCTCACAATTGTGAATTGACCAGTCCACTGTAAAAACTCTTAAAGTAGAAATTATATTATCTATATCATCTTTACTTTGCATTGATGCAAAAATTGTTCATGTCTGATAATCTCATTCAGTCAGGTCATTTTTTATGATTTTACTTTTGTAAATTGACAAGTTTTCTTTTAGTGTGATACACTCATAATTTTCTAATTTATTTTTGACCCGTTTTACTGTGACTGCGTTATCTGTGAAAAACATATTATATGGACAATAAAACAAATTTGTCCAACTTTTGAGAGAAGAAAACGCAACATTCTGATAATCGTTGTTTTGATTTATTAGCAAGGTTTTACATAGATAGTACAAAACCGGCGGGCCCCGCAAGTCTGTTTAAATGAATGCTTGGTTTAAATTACAAGACTGTGAAAAAAAGTCACAATTTGTTAATGTTAGTGTTTTCACTTGTAATAGCATGTCTACTTATGCCTACTGTTGTTGTATGCCATATTTGGACGTGGTCTCTGCAGATATAAGATGTAGACCCTAATTGTAAGTTGTAGTAGTGGACGGGTTTCACAGTAAATGTAAATGACTGACTTAAGCTTTACGTGGTTGAGGATGCTGGTTATAATCTGTTCTGATGAATGTCACTCATTGATAACGTGTCGGAGTTCAAGCATGCTGTCGGTCAAGTATCTTTTAACTTTTGTTAGTAGCTGCTGTGCAGGCACGTGCACACATAGACATCAAAGGGGGCTTGAGCACCTGCCCTTTTTCTTCCTCCAGAGAAAGTGCCCTTTTTATGGGGTGCTTTTTTTATTCTTTTTTTTTATAAATGAATATATATCTACTCCTGTTTGCGCACAGTTTCCCTTTCCAAAAATATATTGATTGAATAAAAAATAAAAATATCAGGTCGGGAGATTAGACTGTCAAGTTCCGATGCTTTCTCTACCCTCCCTCCCTCCACGTCTCCTGCACAGCGGTGCGGACAGTCATCGGCAGTCACTTCAGACAGACAGGTAGCAGCACCTCCCACCTTACAGTCCCATGTTATGCCGGCTTTTCTTGGCTTGTTTGAAGGTGAGTGGTGATGAACAAATGACTAAGCTGCCAGTGCCTCGAGTTTACAGCTAATTAGCCAAAAGACAAAAACAAATATAGTTAACTAAGGTACTAGCTAATGGATAAGTTAGCTCAAGGTTTAGCTAAGGCAATTTATCATGGGCATACAGGCTAATCAGTGGCGGCTCGCCAGCAGAGGGCAGTAGGGTACAGCCCTCCTTGGCTCTCCCAGATTTTTTGCTTTTTTAAATAAACAATAATTACTTATTTTAAGCATGTATGTGTTTAAAATGCACAAAAACGTGTAATATATAAAATATAAATTATTATGTTCGGGATGAAATTAGATAGACAGACGTATCTATGTCTATGGTTCATCCCCTCTCTAGCTAGCGCTTCTGGGGCAGTAGAAAAACTGCACATTCGGTGCAGCAGCACCAGCCAATGGCTGACCGAAGAAATGAACATAGCAACAATGGCAACATAAATTTTGCCAATCAGCATCCTCGAATCTGCTGCCAGAAGGGCTGTAAGTTCACTGCCCTAAGCAAAGTCCGCCTGTGGTAGAGAAAGTTGGTTTTGTGATCTGCCATAGGATCCAGAGAGAAGAAGACCATGATGAACGCAGAGATGCAAGACCCAAGATGTCAAGCGGCTGCTAACTCGATTTTATCTCTTCACCAAAATCCTTTGGAAAGGAGAACTTTGGTGGAGAAAATAAGAGTGAAAGAGCTTGGACCAGGATCAACCAAATATTAAAATAGAACAACAGGCTAGCCAGAACAGTAAAGAAAAGTACACGTGAGGCTAAGTTCTCACATAGTTGGTACAAGGCGGCGGCTTGGCTAGCAGGATGCAGTCATGCAAATGCCGTTTTTTGCTTCCCGTGCCTGCTTTTTCGAACAGCTGGGACGGATACAAGGTGGACTGTGTGTGTCAGGAGTAAGGGACATGAAAAACCTTTCTGAAAAAATTAAGAAACATGAGTGTTCAAGGACACAAATGGAGAATACGGTCAAGCTAGCCATGCTCGGCATTCGGCAGAGGATTTGGGTGAGGGGAAAAATGGAATAGGTCGATACTAGTAATTTGAGCTCCGCTAGTTTTTTTGTAAAAACGTTATAATCCCCACACAAGTCTGATAAGTGCCCTATGAATGTAGGTGGTGAACATTGTAGGCCGATCATACAATTGTAAACATATTTCGCTTGTTTTGTTTTGTTGAATGTAAGCTAATTAACCATCTGTATGTTTCAATCTTTGCCGGGTATGCGTTTATGTATATTTACTGTGTACTTTTTATAATGTGTTTTTGATATGCTAGCTAATCAAGTTGTACTTTTGCATTGAGGAAATAGGTTGTGATGTGGGTTTATTAGCGTCAATAGATAACGTTATGTCTGTAAAGCTATACGATCACATTGTTTAATTTGACACCCTTTTACTGATAAATGTGGCAAAGACGGAGCTGGAGCGTTGAATACCATGTCTTATCCTTGACCATCTGTATATTTAAATCTTCGCCCGACGATTATGCAATAAACTGCATGCACCTGGCGTTTTGTGTGAGAATCTTTAATGGAACTTGACACATTTCTCTACTTTGAAGATGATCAAGACCTACCTAAGGAAGAGCATGCCACAGGATCGCCTGAATGCTCTGGCTATGCTCTCCATGGAGAAAAAACTAATCAAAAACATCCCTGACTTTAAAAATTAAGTAATTTAGAGGTTTGCCACTTAGAATGACAGAATGGCCAAATTCATCATCATCATCATCATCATCATCTTCATCCGCTTTGTCCGGGGTCGGGTCGCGGAGGTTGCAGTTCCAGCAGGGCATCCCAAACTTCCCTTTCCCGGGCCACATTAACCAGCTCTGACTGGGGGATTTCAGGCGTTCCCAGGCCAGTGTGGAGATATAATCCCTCCACCTGGTCCTAGGTCTGCCCCGCGGCCTCCGCCCAGCTGGACGTTGGAACACTGTAGGAAACTTCCAGAGATGCCTGTAGGGAAACCAATCCTCAAACCATCCAGAGAATCAAAGCATGGTCTCTCAACACAAAGGGTCATAAAACCTTAACTCTATTCCAGCAATTCCAACTGCTAC
The DNA here is from genome assembly GCA_026901105.3 of Galaxias olidus. Taxonomy (NCBI): domain Eukaryota; kingdom Metazoa; phylum Chordata; class Actinopteri; order Galaxiiformes; family Galaxiidae; genus Galaxias; species Galaxias olidus. The sequence goes on from JAPMUY010009492.1 coordinate 55,233, forward strand.
TTTAAGGATTTATGAATTGGGATTAAGAAACTGTCGCAAAGGAACAATCAATTAAATTATTGGACATTGACAACGAGAAGAAATTGTAACATCAATTGTTTGTATTTTGTAATAATTATATATTTTGTATTGTTTTACTAAGCTAACTAACATAATTAGCCTAGTCATGTTTGGTATCCAAATGTCCACCATGATATTTTGTAAACTTTGCAAACGTTTATATAGTTTGTATATATATATATTCTTAGCATACAGGTATAAATAGAAAGAAAATGATTTGAGCTAATCAAGCTGAAAACCCTTATCTCATACAGTGAGATAATTTACACCTCTAGTCCCTGACCAGTGGCCAATCAGGTGACCTCAGCCACCTTTTGAAACTTTTGAAACATCAAACTATCTTAAATAGAGTTCTCATCCAGGGAACCTGGCTTTTTAAGATCCGCACGTAACCTGGGAAGGCCGCCCTGCGTTACACGGGTTGATAAAAATTGCACCCAACCTTATTCCTTGACCACGTGTCTGCAAGCAACTCTTTGGACAAAGGATTTTAGGCCTTTTTCCTCACTACAAGGCCGGAAAACCTTGCACACTTTCAAACTGAACCAGCGCACAATTAACACGTCAAAGAAGACCAAAAACCCACGTTGCTTTTCCATGTTTATTCAAACAAGGAACTAACTTTCAGAACTTTACCAAAGGAACCACGGACTTCTCAAATTGGCTCCAGCCGCAACAGCAAGCTAATAAGACCAATCCTTGTGCCACAGCTCCGCCTTTCTTCTCACAGTAACGTAACCCATGCTTTTCATACGTTGAGCGTTGGATGCTATAATTTAGATAATTTCTGATGTGTTATGCTTACCATAATTTATCAATATTTCAACTGTTATACTGTGTATGTTTAGCTACTAACCACTTTAGTTTATTAATGTCATCATTTAGTCATTCTTTGTAGTACTGTAATTTTCATGTGTTTTAGACTAGTAAATAAATAGAATTGCTTTGCAACCAATCCCAGCTGTGTCATATCTTCGTTTCCATACAATCATTTATTCTCGTAACTTAGAACGTCACTACTTCAGAATTGAGATTAAAACTTCAACTAGGCCTACTTATTAAATTAATGCCAAATCAGACCTGGTTTCCCATCGAGCCATGCAATAAGCTCAAATCTTTGGGTGGTGCCCCCTTAATTATTTAATATCAAATTGATCGATTATAATATTAATTTATGAATTAATTGATAATCTACAAAATTGATAAAGAGTAGTTTACACATAAGTAGTGAACCAGAAAACCGCTTGTATCCGCTATCTCGTTCTTTCGGTCATGACCCACCCTTCATGACCATAGGTGAGAGTAGGAACGAAGATAGACCGGTAGATTGAGAGCTTTGCCTACTGGCTCAGCTCTCTCATTGTCACTACGGTGCGATAAGCGACTGCAATACCGCACCCGCTGCTCCAATTCTCCGGCCCATCTCTCGTTCCATTTTCCCCTCACTCGAGAACAAGACCCCGAGATACTTGAACTCCTTCACTTGGGGTAAAGACTCATTCCCTACTTGGAGTAGACAATTCATCGGTTTCCTGCTGAGAACCATGGCCTCAGATTTGGAGGTGCTGATCCTCATCCCAGCCGCTGGCCAAATTCCTTTACAAATAAGATGCCAGACACACACACACACACACACACACACACACACGCACACACACAAAGTTCCCCTGACCCCATTTGTTTTTGTAGTTGACCTTAGTAAGACTTTATTGTGTAAGAATGCCTCATGTTTAATATTGACATTTAATAAATACTTACTATTTAGCAGAACTCTGGTGTCCTGCAGTTAGTGTTTAATTGTATTTGTGAAGCTGACTGAATATGGTACAGCCCCACCTAGAATATTTTTCACCAGCCGCCACTGAGGCTAATGTACTGTACTTAAGGGGAGACACTACAGGTAAATACAGTAAAATGTGTATCTAATAACGTCATCACAATCGCCACATTAATATGCAAATTAAGCATTAATAGGCCTAATTAAAAAGTGCTAATTTGCATGCATTTACAAAGGCACTGCAGGTGAAAAGGATAAAAAAACAAACAAAAAAAAAACATATCACCTCAACTTCACCAGATAGTTACTTACGTCAAGTCAGTATTTTCCCCTGAATTGTTATGTTTAAATATGCAGATTAGCTTCAAATCTATAGATTAATTCAGACAGGGTAGTAAAACGAACACCATTTATATGTGTTTTTTGGAAGTTTTCTTTCCATTAGAGTGAAAGAAAACATGGAAGACAAATAGACCAAAATAACCAAATTTACAAGTACATGAAAAAACGATCTTTTTGCCTGTAATGTCCTGCCTTAAACAGTAACTTCATAATTTTGATATTAATTGATATTAATTTTACTAGTATGTTGTATGCTGATAGATCTTAATCATTACATGATACAGCGACCCACCCTCATATGTGAAAGGAGGGAATTGTAGGTACACTGAAACTAAGTCCTTGTCACCATCAGTTATGTTGTTACTGCGCGTCGAAAGGAGCCAGATGAGGTGGTACGGGCATCTGATTAGGATGCCTCCTGGGCGCCTCCCGTTGAAGGTTTTCCGGGCACGCCCTACTGGTAGGAGACCCCGGGGTAGACCCAGAACACGCTGGCGAGATTATATATCTTGTCTGGCCTGGGAACGCCTCGGGATCCTCCAGGAGGATCTGGAAAGCGTTGCTGGGGAGGGGGACGGCTGGAATACCCTGCTGAGCCTGCTGCCACCGCGACCCGGCCCCGGATAAGCAGCGGAAAATGGATGGATGGATGGATGTGTGCGGTAAGTGTAATAATAATAATGTATTGGATCATTAATGTATTCAGGCAATAAGCGTAATTGTTGCAACTAAACCTAGGCTTACTTGTAGTTTGGAGTGTAGGTTGGTTTGCGTATTTATGTAGAGAACAGCCTTTTTCAGTTTTGTGTGAAGATTTTTGTTGATTTTGAAGTGTTATTTATTTTAATACCACAAAAATAATTCAAAGGACTTACTGTTGTGCTAAAATAAACAAATTATTATAACAATTTTAACTAGTAGCATAGAAAACATGCACATTGTGACATAGTTTCCTTTGTTGTTGTCTGCTCTTGTGCGTAGTGAATACTAAAGAAGACCATTGTCTCTGTGTTAACTGACTATTTTGTAGAATTCTGTTGAGTATTAAACAATTGCGTGAGTGTGAGGGTATTCAAATAAATTGGTCAGTAAGTCAGAGATGTCAACTATATTTAACTTTTTGTTAAAAATTTTTTTTTTATAAATGATTATGGGAAGTGCCCTTTTTCTCACTTGAGCACCTGCCCCCCAAAATGTCTGTGCATGTCCCTGCTGCTGTGTACTCTCCTGCTCAGCATGAAAGCAAACATCTCAGTGGTAAACCTGTCCAAAACTAACATAATTTATCCTGTATGTTACCAAAAGACGAATTGTGTCGGTAGCCAAACTAATGTTGCTGCTATGTTGTGGTTTTGTTTCTGAAATTGAGTGCATTTGCCATTTTTTGGCCAACACATGTAACCGTTATTTTGTAATAGAAAGAAACTCTGTACCGTCTAATCTATCTGCAGCATTAGCTTTTTTATATACTAAAATCACCATATATTAAATTAATTCCAAATGGATAAGAGGAAGAGACAAAGTTAGAAATAAATACAAATTTATAATGTACTTACTATGAGTTGGTACTGTGGTGATGCGTCCATCAGATCCTGTAATACTGGATGCTGAGAGAGGATGAAAAATGGTACGCTGTCATCAGTCCTGTAGCCCAGCTCTCCAAAGATGTGTATAAGCTCCTGAAGATCAAAGTACACAGCTTACGTCAGGTTGTTGATTGGAAGAAGGTATACTGTTTGACAGAGGCGACATTTACTTAGATGTATCGACTCCTATGTTTAAATAATGAGAACATAGAACTGATTGTATTAAAAAACGTAAGTTCTATGACTTCCCACAAGTGCTGGAAACACAACACGGTGCAGTAAATCTTAATGTCCTGGAGTGAGTTTTAATACATCCTGAACGGCAGAGGGGCACAACCAAAGCGGACTGCTTTGTCTACAGCCTCTGGCTCCTCCCAGTGCCCACTGGATGTAATTGCCTGAGCCACCTGCAGCTCATTAGACTCATTAGACGCCTAACCCCTAGAAGCTGTGGATTAGTGTAGTAACCGGCAAGACCAGCAAAACACAGCATGAATTAAGAGATTATATATACCCGCCACAGTTGCATAAATTTGTCCTTCAGAAACCGAGGATACATTCTGGGAGCATGCGAACACAAGCGGTCTGAATGCAAGGCCGGTGCTAGGCCAGGGCAAGGATGGGCACAGCCCACCCAAACGTGCATCTTGCCCACCCAATCAAAAGTTAAGGAAAACAGTTTTTTCCCCCAGCAATGAAAAAATGGCACAGAAAATTCCAGTACTGTACTGTCATGTTCAGGCACAAACAAACAGAGCTCTGAGGACGCTGCACGAGTGTCGGCAACATTCGGAGGGGGGAGGGGTGTTGCTATGCCAACTATGAACTCTAATCATCATTGCGCACGTGTTGTGGCCAAATTTGGGCATCCTAGCGGATGTTCCGGCCTGGGATGTGGTTCAGGGGTGAGGGGACGGTCAGAGCGAGGGCCAGGTCACCAAAGAGACAGTATGTGCCTTTTGGAGACACTGAAGGCTAGAAGTTTGGGTTAAGTCATAACATTACGTCATGTCTTAGTTTACTGCGTACATGTCTTTAGATATGCTGATTATGAACATGTGATCCATCTTGTCCAATGGAATGATTGTTTATCTTATAGACCTATATACTCGTTAGAACCTTGTCAACTAATCAGAACTTACTATGTCGTTAGACTGATCTAACTGTAGTGTTTTCTCTGTGTACAGACTCTGACTCAGACTCTGTAGTCATCAATAAAATTGTACTTGATCTTTTCATGGTTTCTCCCTCTCATTAATTGGTTATTTTCTGTCATAGATTGAAATTATCCATTACAATTGGCGACGAGGATGAGGATGGATATCTCCTTGGCGTGTCTCCACAGGGCTCTCTAGCCGTGGGCTGACTCCAGGAAAGAGAAAGACCCCCGCGGAGCCTGTGGGGAGACGACTGGATACTCCATAAAAAGAACTTAGAGGTGAGAATCCAAAAACAAAAGAATCATATACTAAATTATCTAGGTAACAAGTGGGAATACTTCACGCCACGGGAGCTTGTCTCTTTATAGGCCAAAGCCTAGAAGTAGCCGGTAAAGTAACTAATCTCTGTCCAGTTGTGGTGGTTAACCGCAACAAATTGTAGCTGGAGAATTAACCAATCTCTGGGGGCTGTGGTAGTCCGTGGCCCAGTGCCAACTAGCGGTATGCGAGGGTATACTGGGAGAAGTAATTAATCTCTGTCGAGGGGTTTCACCGCCGAAAAAACGTAATTAGGTAGAGGCTTAACTAAAATAGAGCTTAACTTTAAATAGGCTAAAAGGTAAAAGTAGATGCGTGACCCTATAGATGTCTTACAGTATACAATTCTTTGGGGTGTTAGAATTCTTGGGGAAAACCTAATTTCAGTGTGTGTTTGTGTGTTAACTGAGTGTTAAACTTGTCCTGTGACAAAGTCCCCAGGTCGAATCAACGGAGAGCCATGGGAAACAGACAGACAAAGGCGGTTCCTAAATTGGACAGTCCTTTGACTGGTCCTATTGCGATGGTGGCCCAGAAGATGGATGAGAGTAACATTTTGCAAGTTAGCTATTGGAGCAAGGTAACGGGAGGAGAGTTACCCTCCTCCTATGCATTGTGTTAGCCTTTACAGTGAAACAGGGCCCGTTAAGAAATATTTGCAGAAATGGCAGGCAGGGAAGAAAGAAATGTTTAAGTTGGGCTATCTTTATGTGGGTAAAAGAATATATTGCGGTAAAGGTTTCTCTCACTCCAACACAAGAGGCTGTGTATTGCATGCGAGATTCAGTGCCACACATAGCCCTGTTAAAACAGCCTGATGTGTTTTGGGACAATAGTGCTTCATGGATCACAGAGATGCAAAATTTAAAAGATTGGAAAAAGGGAGAGGGACAAGATTTTTCTCCCTCAGCTCAATGTTTTTGTTTTGAGTTGAAAACAGAGATAGCCACTTTGCGCAGTGGCGGTCTGCCAACTTTTCAAGGTTCCACACAGTTGGTCTCTTCCTTACTTGGTTTAACAATGGAGGAACAAGCCCTTGTCTTTTGCCCATAGTTTGTCAGGTACTTGAGAGACAAGTATGATGTCGGATTGATAAAGGGGGCGCGACCTTTGGTTATCAAACCTAAGGACACTTTTAGACCCAGAGGGAGCACAATTTCCCCTTAAAAAGGAGGCGGAAGGAGGCATTCGTCCGATCCATGAGGCTTAGTTAAGACTGGGGTAGTCATCCCGGCTCCTGATTCTCCCTGTAATTCAGCGATATTACAATTGAAAAAGTCAACTGGAGGTTGGCGTTTCATTCATGATCTCTGTCTGGTAAATGAGTCTGTCTTTCCAAGGGCACCCGTTGTTCCTAATCCATTACCCATTTTGTCTCAGGTACCACCGGAGACACAGTGGTTCAGCGCGATTGACCTCACAAATACTTTTTATAGTGTCCCCATAGACCCCAATTCACAATTTTGGTTGACATATTAATTTGAGGGGCATAAGTACAAATTCACACGAATGGCTATGGGTTATGTTGGGAGTCCTGCTGTGTATTCTGAAGAACTATCTAGAAGGCTGGATTCCCAGCGAAGGTAGTGTGTTGATCCTCTTTGTAGATTATCTGTTAATCTGTGGGAAAACTGAGGAATCTTTGCGTGCAGATACTGTGTCTTTGTTAAAATATCTTGCAGAGAATGGACACAAGGCGGAAAAGTCAAAACTCCAGCAGGTAAGAAAGAAAAGTCACATATCTAGGTCATAGGTGACCCTGCAAGGCTGCAGTTTGAATAATAATCTACTGTTGGCTATTCAGCAATTCCTAAATCTGTCAACAAAAAGCAAAAAAATGTGCCTGTTAGGGGTAGCTAAGGACTATGTAGCTAACACAACCAGATCTATTAAGCTGGACTCCGAATGGAGAACAGTACTTATGTACACCCAAGAATTTTTGCTAGCATCCTTTTCCCTGTCTTTGATGACGTAACCATAACAAACCTTTTTTCTCTTTATGTCTCTGAGAGAGACAGCTTCATGTGTGTAGTTCTTACACAGGAACATGGAGGAAAGCAGATTTCGATGGGTTATTACTCAAAAGGCTTGGATGCTGTGGCTCGAAGTCTCATTCCATGTCTGCGTTCTGTGGTTTGTATGTCCCGCTTGATGTTACATTTCACACGCAGTACATGCACTATTTTTCACGCCAAGACAGCATTTCTTCACAGATTGCATTCTCCAGTATCAATATGTCTCCTGACATGCTAATCTAGAGTGCTGCATCGCACTTGTTTCATCTACTCTTAATGCCGTCTCTTTCATAGAGGGAGATCCTTATGATTGGGTAAAGGTAGGGGAGTTCTCATGTGAACCGAGACTGGATCTCACTGACATTGCTTATGAGAAAGCTGATAATCTGTTCTTTGTTGATGGTTCAGTGCAGCGCTCACAGAAGGGGTGAGCGTATGGACCAATCACTCACAACGAGACCGGAGAGTGGACGCCTAGACATCTTTTGCCAGAGGAGGCTGAGTTGTATGCGCTCACTCGAGCGTGTGGACTCTCTTTTGGTAAAACACTTGTCGTTATACCAATTCATGCCATGTCTATGCTGGTCATATAACTTTAATTCCTGATGGAGTCAGAGGGTTTTTTCACATCTACAGGGTAGCCAGTGGGCAATCATGCCCTTGTGAAAAAACATATTGGCTGCCATCCAACTTTCTCCCTTATCTACTCTACCCATTTGCTCTCCAGGATGTCTCCTTGCTTCAACAACGGACTGACGCTCCAAAGGGGGAGGGGGGGAGGGGGGGTAGAATGGGCAGTCATAACATTGGGAGAGCCCATCCACCCCGAAATGCCCATAGTATGTGTATAATTAATAAATTATAGGAAAGCTGACAGTTAAATTGTCGAATATTAGTAGAAAGCCCTACTTCTTGAGGTTTCATTACATAACAAATTCATTTTAAGACTTATGATATTTGCTTACATTTTTGGGTATTGTTTCTGAGTCAGACTGATTTAGTTTGAGAGTGCCAGAGTTGTTTTACGTTTAGTTTGAACACTATCAGATGTCACCACTATCTGTTTTTTGTTTGACTTTGTTAGGGACATTCGGCCATGGGTTGTTTTGATTTGTCTACAGTGAGTGTTTTATTTTCATGTAAAATTTAACCGCAGGCTTACTATGAATATACATTGATGAAATAATAGCCAAAAGGTTGTTACATGTCACTAATAAGTGTCTTTTTGTTTTCGTCTCTCAAGCTAGAAGGTAGTTAAGCCTCTGGACACCTGGGACTTGATCAATCCTGGGCTTCCAGAAATCCCTGTTATTTGTGAAGGTGTGCTATTTAGCACTATTTACAAGCATTATCGGAGGCAAGTTTCCATAAGTTAATTGAAAATCCAAATTAACCACTATGGTTTATTTAAAATTGGAGTAAGATATACTCATGCCTAGGTGTCACAAGCTCCTCTCTGTATTGGAACTGGTGGGTGCACACACCTTTTCCTGAAATAGAGACAAGTCCAGACTTTTACCAGGCTAAGAGTACAACAAATTGTGACTGAATAATGCTAGTTCTAGTCTCCCTGAAGGAGAATGAAATTGCTGCAACGGTCAAGAATATTGGCGTAAAACCATTTGCATGTCAATGCCTATACTGGGTTGTGTTTATTTTCTTAGGTTTTCAGAAGCTTTTACAGCCTCTTCAGAAGCCATTGTATCTGTGAGTAATTATACATCACAAGTTTTAATAGTTAGGCTGTTATTGATATTATTTGTCTGTTTTTTTGCATACACTTGTTCAGTTCTGTACTACTGTGACTTAAGTTACAAATCAGATTATAGAGGGAGCTGAAATAAGCCTCTGAGTCTTGGACTTAGACTGTCCATAATGGCTCTGATTCTCCTGATAATGGAAATATCCTTTTTACAAGTTCTTAGTTCATCCCAACATTCTGGACAAACACAATGGCTGAGTACTGTTTAGTCATTTTGACAAATTCACAATTGTTTTCTGATTTTGATTGAATATAGTGTCTTGAGAACTCATATTGAATCAAAGGGGAGTGTATATATATACATTGCATCATTAGAAACAATTTGTATAAGTGTTTGAACTCATTTGTATGCTTGTGCTTAGCACATCTTCTGTTGAGCTGTTGAACGCAAAGATTACTGCCACACCGCTTGTTTGGTTCCTCCTGTATGCTTGGTGTTCTGTTCCTGATTAGGAGAAACATTCCCAGTGGACGCAGACAGTGGGAGAAGTTCCACAGAGGGGACAGGGAGGTCCAACCCGAATACATTAAAGCACGACAATGAAAGAGACATTGGAAATCATTTCCATGAATTAGACCATGTTGAACTATTGCATTTTCTCACGACTTTCCATTTCCAGGCTGGTGAGACACAGCAGACTATACCAGTGCCACAAACATCAACAAAGATGCTGGGACTGATGAAGCAGTTCAGGCACAAAAGGGGACACTCCGGGATAGACGGGGCCTGTTAACAACCAACACAGCGGAAAGAGGCCAAAGAGGGCAATTGCTGGGTTCACCTGTCCCATTGCCAGAAACTGGTGTCCAGAAGGCTAAACACCAGAGACAGAAGGAACATACGGCCATGGAGGACTGAGATGGGTAGTATTATCTATGAAAGTGTCTTGTGTTTTTCATTCTCTGTTCTCTGATTCCAGGAGAGAGTTCTCTCCTGCAGCTGGCGTCTTGAGGCCATGAGATACTACCGCCACCGATTGGTGACGCTGTTCACGGGACAATAGATAAAAAGATCCACAGGGTTCACTCCAAGAGAGCTGAGAAAGATCAACTGGCTGAAAAGATCTTGCAGATTACTGCCAACGGGCGGCAATCACAACGAGGTTTCTAACCTCTGCCAGACCTCATACACATGCATACACACACACTTTTTCTCCCCTTTTCATGACATTTCACTCTAGTTTGATGTGACCCAGTGACAATCATTGAGTCACCTCGCACTCAGAGACCGTTCCAGATGCCAACAAGCAAAAGCCAGGACACGCACGATTAGAGAGACAATCTCAGGGCAGCGTGTTCCTGTGATTGGGACAGGACATGTTCATTCTTTACAAGAAGCAATCATTTGTTGTTGTTGCTCTTTTTCCTAGGATATTTTGTGTGTGTTGAAGTTCACTACATCTAAGTTGGTGGTAAAATATCTTCATCTACATCTATATCTATACACATACTGAGAAATCTGTTAAGGTGCCTCTGTAGGAGGTTTGTGAAGTTTTGGCCATACACGTTCTTGATTCTGAATGTCATTCAAACGATTTGAATAAGTCCCTATGATAATGCAATTTGCTGTTGTGCTAATCGTAGGTTTCCTCTTCTGTGCCTGTCTGGTGGCCTGTGTCAAAGCACTCATGGGCCGCCTTTCAGGAGCAGCAGTTCAGGCAACACTTGTCCTCCCTAGCAAGGAGGATCCAGCATTCAGGATGGGAATTCACCCATTTCTGACCGATGGTTTTGACATATCGGATAACTGATATGTTTTCTGGGACTTTTATGCCTTTGCCGAGATTGATGTCAAGATCGTCTATGATTAGAGGTCGGGGTCTTGCATTTTTTTTCCGAAAAGGTTTTTGCTGCCCCTTCGGTCTGTGGATACTAGTTTTTTTTTCTTTCCTTTTTTTTTTCTTTTGATTGATTACTTTGAAATTAATAAGTTATTGATTTCATATTTTGATTTTAATATGTAATTTCTGTATTCCGGTCAAGGTGGGGCCTTCGCCATGATCTTCCCCTCAGAGACCTGCAGAGTTGAACCACTTCCCCTCACGTGGCTGCAAGACCCTGTGACACAACACCTGGTGTCCATGCAAATTTGTATTGTATTGTAGAAGTGTGAGATTTTTTGTATTCTCAAAGGGAGGAATGTTGTGGCCAAATTTGGGCATCCTAGCGGATGTTCCAGCCTGGGATGATGTTCAGGGGTGAGGTGACGGTCAGAGCGAGGGCCAGGTCACCAAAGAGACAGTATGTGCATTTTGGAGACACTGAAGGCTAGAAGTTTGGGTTAAGTCATAACATTACGTCATGTCTTAGTTTCCTGCGTACATGTCTTTAGATATGCTGATTATGAACATGTGATCCATCTAGTCCAATGGAATGATTGTTTATCTTATAGACCTATATACTCGTTAGAACCTTGTCAACTAATCAGAACTTACTATGTCGTTAGACTGATCTAACTGTAGTATTTTCTCTGTGTACAGACTCTGACTCAGACTCTGTAGTCATCAATAAAATTGTACTTGATCTTTTCATGGTTTCTCCCTCTCATTAATTGGTTATTTTCTGTCATAGATTGAAATTATCCATTACACATGGCAAGGCCAAAGTGAGTTAATGCACATACAGTACTGCGCCTAAAAAACCACCCATTAAAATGCATAACCTGCTCTAACTTGTGTAAGGATTGGAACAAATTTGTATTAAATATAAATTAAGATAAAAAATGTAAATGAGTAATTCGGCACGGGACACGAACCAGCAATCTTCTAGCGACAAGTCCGCTTCTCTGTCGTCTAGGCTATCTACTAAATGGGTGCACAGCTAGACTGCCCACACAATATAAGTGTTAGCCCACTCAACTACAGCAGGCTAGAACCGGGCCCGTCTGAATGACAAGCAACGGGTTTGTAATATTTAGGCTGAAAACAGCGTCAGGGGAGCTAATTAAGAAGCAGCTAAGGACCAATAGGCCCCATGAACCCCCTCAAACGCCGTAATCACAAGGTGGAGCTTGTAGTGGTACTCGATTGTGAAGTTATGCCCTTGTTGTCAATACACTGCCTTAGTCCACCCTTCTTCTTTCCAGCAAAGAAAAAAACGTCTCCAACCAAAGATGTGGATGGGCAAATATAGCATGCTTCCAGGAATTTGTGAATTTAGGTCACCATTGCCTGCTGCTATGGTTCCAACAGGGCAAAGGTCCTGCCTCTTGGAGAGGTGGTTCCTGACAGCAGGTTGATGGTGCAGTCCATGGGCTCGTTAAAGTAAAAATCCTGCCCTAGGTTTGGTGAAACTGATGCCATGTTGTGATCTTGGTAAATCCAAGCCCCCTGTCGGACATGCTGAATCCACGCAGCAACTTCAGGTGCTGAAAGTCCTCCCTGGTGGACTAACGTCATGTGAGATGAAAGCCGCTAGAGGTTGCCACACCAGACGAGATAGTATACTCTGCCGTATTAGTTACTGCTGCCATGACAGGTCAGCCATGCTTTTATTTCCTCCAGACTCTACTATTGCAATGCACTTCATACTGGAATCAGCAAGCGAAACATTCAAAGATTACAATTGATTCCAAACGTTGCTGCCAGGTTTTTAACGCGTACTAGACGAAGAGACCACATTACATCTATCTTTGCAGCCCTTCATTGGTTACCTGTGAGTTTTAAAATAGATTTTAAGATTTTACTGATAGTGTTCAAAGCCTTGAATGGTTTGGCGCCTACCTATATCTACGATCTGCTTTTACCGTACAAACCCGATCGCTGCATGAGATCTTCCAGCAGGCCCCTTTTAATAGTTCCAAAATCCAAATTAAAGGATATAAATTCAGCAAGGGTGACCGGCCTTTTGCTATTCAAGCCCCTAAGCTTTGAACTTCCTGCCTAATGATCTCAGGCAGGCCGCCTCAGTTTCCTATTTTAAATCACTTATTAAAACTCTTTTTTATCTTAAAGCTTTCTCTTAACCGCCGCCTTTTAAATTTGGTTTTTAGTTTAGTTTGAGTTATTTTTGTTATTTTACCTGATTTTACTGTGTGATTTTAGTGTTTTAATTATATTCAAATTTTTACTGTTATTTTTATTGTAAAGCACCTTGTAACCCTGTTTTGAAAGGCGCTATATAAATAAAGTTATTATTATTATTATTGACAGAGATGAAGTAGCCGGATGGACACCTCCACCTCGGAAACCTGATTGTCGAAAACAGGCTGTATCTCTTCTATTAACTACAGTTTTGCACGGTGGATCCCGATTCTCCCAACCAGATCAGTGCCTTCCCTGATAAGGTAGAATTGATGTAGAATACCTTTAAGCATTACGAAGAGTAGCTTTGCCAATGGAACTCAAAGGACATTGAGCATCTCTGGAGGAAGGTCTGGCAGAATCTGGGACTTCGGTCACATTTGTCTGAAGGGAAGAGCTGGGGCTTGCTGACCAAAGCCTGGCCAAGCACCTAACCCAAAGGCTCCAGCACACTTGAAGGACAGGGGATTTATCTGAGGCTTGATTTATTAGCAGGGCTGTACGCTTACTTTTTCAGGTGGTAGCACCAGTGCTATTAAGCTAAATATTTCAGTAGCACAGAAAACTATTTAGTAGCACACACAGGTGGGCAATTAAACACATGTTTTATCAGTAAAAAAAAAAAACTAATTTACTTTTTTTGTGCACCTTAAGCTCTTTATCTGTTGTACTGTTGTATTGATACACGCATTCATCTCCTCAAGACTCGACTACTGCAATAGCGTTCTATACGGCTCATCAAACGCCACCATCAATAAACTGCAATATGTTCAGAACTCGGCCGCCCGCATGCTCACCTCAACCCGCCGCTCTGACCACATCACCCGTCCTTCACGACCTCCATTGGCTCCCTATCAAATACAGGATCAACTTCAAAATACTTCTGCTCACCTACAAAGCCCTCAACAACCTTGCCCCCCCTTACCTGTCTGACCTCCTCCACCCCCACACCCCTATCCATCGCCTCAGGTCTGCCGACGCCAACCTACTAAGTACTACCAAGACCAGCCTCCGGACCTGGGGCGACAGGGCCTTTTCCGCAGCTGCCCCCTCCCTTTGGAATTCCCTCTCCATCCACATCCGTAACGCAAACACCTTGACATCTTTCAAAACAGCCCTCAAATCCCACCTTTTCACCCTTGCTTTTGATATATAATTTGTTCTGTTTATTTATTTATTTATCTTGTTCTGTTCTGTTTAGTTTTACTCTGTCTTGTAAAGCGTCTTTGAGCAGCTGTAAAAGCGCTATATAAATTACATCTATTATTATTATTATTATTGTCTTTTTTGTGGGCATTTTAATATAGGCTACTGTAAACATGTTACAGAGCCAATATGAAAAATAAAAAAATATCCCAATATACTTTTTGGGGAGGTGGGAGGCTGGCGTTACAGGTTATTACATGTAAACCTAAAACAATAAGAACTATGAAAGAAATAAAAAAACTATGAGCTACGCAACTGCAAGGAGATTTCAACATAAAAATGCTAGCTACATAATTATCTACTTATTCATTCAAGTATTTATTTATGTCAACAATGTGCTGGAATGTTTCTGTGAAAGCGACGCCCCTGCTGCTAACGTTGCACAGCTACTCCAGCGCTCTCTGATGTGTTGTAGGCTAATTTTAACTATAAGTTACATAACGTAGGCCTAAACAATTTCAACAATGTCTATCACAAATATATTCTTATCTTACAGCTTGTAGTCACGGCAAACGTTAGTTGGCTAACATGAATTTTACGACAAGTCGGCGACTGGTTAACAGACTTTTTTTTGGTTTAGGTGAAGTGACCTGTCGTGTAGATATGCGGAGCGCTCAAAAACGCTCTCCGGCCCAGCAACAACCACTTTCTCGTCAATAGAAGCAGTGAATTACGTGAACTTGTAACAACTTTTTCATCACTATGGTGGTACTATGTATGCTCGTAGTGTTCTGTTTATATGAATGGATACCAGCGCAACCCGAAGACATATTTCTATTCGCACCGCATACCTTTTAGTAGCATATGCTTCCAAAACTGTTGCACTGTACAGCCCTGATTAGACAAAGAAGATGTTCAGACCCAGGAATCAAAACACCAGTACAGCACTCAGAATGTTGAAACTAAGAAACTATCTGCTGGAGGCGTCCAAGAAAAAGGGAGGATCTGAGAAGGCCAGACTTGAAAAGAGCGAGCCTTCAAAAGATGGGGAGACATGCAGTAGGGGAAGATCACTGTTGATCAAAAAGGTAAGTTATCTATTAATAATTTAACTGACAAGCTGGACTGGCCAAAAGATATGAATTCATGCCATCAGCTTCCATAGTTGGAATGGTACCCTTGCAGGCTGACTATGCACACTGGAGCTCTTATCATTTTCTATTTATTTAAATAGTAGTATATATATATATATATATATATATATATATATATATATATATATATATATATATATATATATATATATACACACACACTATCGCTCAAAAGTATGGGGTCACCCATTTCAATATACACAGGATTGGATGTTTTATTAATTATGCCATACTCCAAGATGAGCACTTCAAAAGCCAATATTTTAGAATGGACTTGGGTTGAGAGCAGATACTGTATGTCATTGGGGTTTTCAAGTGGGCACCTTCCATCCCGGATGTTTCGTTAATTTGAGCCCAGGACACCTCCAGAAGGCTTAACGGTGAGCAATGACGTCTCAGAGCCTCTATATCCGCTCTTGGCACAGCCAGATAATTAAAAAGGTTGTTTATTAAGCTGAGAGATATTTCTATACCTATCCCTATTACCTATTCCTGCAGGTGCTTTCTGCCAACTCTGCAGGGACACTTACCACCTGAAAAAAATATAATCTTTCCCTGCTCTGTTCCTGCAGGCTTGGTAAAGACGCTCTGCAGGAAGACTTACGTTTTATACCTTTGTCCTGAGATTAAACCACTTTTTATGGTTTTTCAACGTGATGTTCTTTACTTTTGTGCCCTTATAGGATCCTCCCTTTTCGACCACAGCCACTGCCTACGTCTTTCTGCTATATCTGATATAGCTTTTATGGACTAGCACAATTCTTTGCCGCAGATTCCTAACTCCTTAAGTAGTTTGGTTGTTGATATTGCCACAAATCCACGGCATCCAACTTCCACAGGACACACATTTGTTCTCCAACCTCGCCGTTCTGCTTCGGCTGCTAATTTGCTAAAGCAGAGTTTCTTTCTTTCGTATGCCTCATCTATGACTTCTTCTCACGGGACTGTAAGCTCTATAAAATAAACAATTTGCTGTGTGTTGGACCAGAGTAATAAGTCTGGCCTTGAGTTGGAAAATGTCATGTGTTCCATGATAACTCTTATTCATCAAATGAATAGCAAAATGAATAGAAAATATAGTCAAGACAACGACAAGATTAGAAATAATGCATTTTACTTGAAATTATCATTTTGTTCACCAAGCTTTCCTTTTGCCAAATAATCCTCCATTTGCAGCAATTACAGTTTTGCAGACATTTGGCTTTGTAGCTGTAAATTTGTACAGGTAATCTGCAGAGTATTTCGCTCCCAGCTTCCTGAAGCATCTCACAAGTTGGATTGGCTTGATAGGCACTTCTTAAGTACCACACGGTCAAGCTGCTTACACAACAGCTCAATAGGATTGAGATCTGGTGACTGCGCTGACCACTCCATTATAGACAGAACACCAGCTAACTGCTCCTTCTCTAAATAGTTCTGGCATAGTTTGGAGCTGTGCTTTGGGTCATTGTCCTGTTGTTGGAGGAAATTGGCTCCAATCAAGCGCCATCCACAGGTTATGGTATGGCGTTGCGAAATGGAGTGCTAGCCTTCCTTATTTATGATTCCTTTAACCCTGTACAAATCTCTCACTTAACGAAAGCCCCCCCAGACCATCACATTTCCTTCACCACACTTGACAGAAGGCATCAAGCACTCCACCAGCATATTTGAATTTGTCTGTGCCTCACAAATGTTCATCTGTGTGATTCAAAGAATAAACTGATGGGTTTAAGAAGAAAGTCGTTTTTTTTCCCTGCCATTTTGAGATTATTGTACCCATAAATGCTGATGCTCCAGATCCTAAACTAGCCTAAGGCCAATTTTATTGCTTCTTTAATCAGCACAACAGTTTTCAACTGGGCTAACGTGATTGTGCAGGGGTTTTCTAATGATCAATGGGCCTCTGTATGCCTGTGTAGATATTCCATTAGAAATTTGCCGTTTTCCAGGTAATAGTCATTTACCACATTAACAATGTATAGACCAGGCCCAATCCAGGCCTGTGACCTGATTCAAAACAGCTCACAGAATCATGCTCAGATCACATTAAGAACTTGCAAGATAAGTTTTGAAAAACGTATTTGTAATTCAAACTAAAAGTCCAATGAATACTAGCCTCTGTCTTGGTATAATGATATAACTCCCACCGGTTGTGGGATATTTATTTTGAAGGCAGGCTTGGAAGGACGGGGCTGACGCAAAATCTGAAAATGTCCAGAGCGCCAAGAGCGCAAATGAGACTAATTTAAATTGACAGTAAAATTGACAAATCATATCTTACCTCTAAGGTTATGGGTGGTCTTTGTTTATTAGTGTGCTTGCTTTAGGCAAGCCACACTACTATAATCTCACATATATATTATTAGTGTGCTTGCTTTAGGCAAGCCACACTACTATAATCTCACATATATATTATTAGTGTGCTTGCCTTAGGCAAGCCACACTTCTATAGTCTCACATATATATTATTACTATTATAGCAAATTTCCCACCCCTACTCCTCCCACATTTGTTACACTACATAGACATGAAAGGTATCAAAATGAGCGCATTGATCCCAATTAAGTTGCTATTACTTTTAGGAAGGTTCTGTAGCACAGTTTTTTAAATATTCAACTTTTAGTGCCAAAATATTTCCCATAGGAATGAATGGGTGGAATGTTCAGGACTAGTGTGGCAGTTGGTGATTTGAAAAAATGTACCTACTTTTCTAAACTGCAACCACTCTTACGTTTTTAAGTCAACATACACATATTTTACATGTGAATGGTCCCCTGGTTCTTACAAGTCCTATGATATTATTATCTAAGATGTGGGATTTATAGTTTTTATCTTATGGACGCTTGTTTGAAGACCGCGCTCTCCATTGACATCCACTGTAAACGGTCAAATCTCCACTCTAGCTAAACGTTGCTCATTTCAAATTCCTTGCCATTTTGTAACCTGTGATCGCGCTTCCAGTTTATTCATTTCATAGACATATTATACATGGCCATGTTCGCCTGGTTCTTACGGTTCATATGGTGTCATTATCTAAGCTGTGAGATGTATAGTTTTCATTTGAGAAACGATTAAAGGCGACCACACCTTACGCTACTCGACAGACATTGACCAAGTTGTCGTGGTTACGAAATAAACATTAGCGTGCTATGATTAACGTTGCTGATTTCAAATAAATTGCTGTTTTCTAACCTATGATAGCGCCTCCAATTTAAACGTTTAATATACATATCATACATGTAAATGTTCACCTGGTTCTTGTGAATCATACGGTGTCATTATCTAAGCTGTGGGATATATAGTTTTGGTTTGATGTCCGTTTGTTTGAAGAACACGCTCTCCATTGACATCCACTGTAAACGGTCAAATCTCCACTCTAGCCTAACGTGGCTGATTTCGAATAAATTGCTGGTTTCTAACCTATGATAGCGCCTCCATTTTAAACGTTTAATATACATATTATGCAGGGAAATGTTCACCTGGTTCTTGTGAATCATACGGTGTCATTATCTAGGCAGTGGGATGTATAGTTTTGGCTTGATGTCCGTTTGTTTGAAGACCACGCTCTCCATTGACATCCACTGTAAACGGTCAAAACTCCACTCTAGCTTAACGTTGCTTGTTTCAAATTCAGTGTTGGTTTCTAACTTGTGATTGCGCTTCCAGTTTTAACGTTTTATAGACGTATTATGCAGGGAAATGTTCGCCTGGTTCTTGTGATTCATACGGTGTCATTATCTAAGCTATGGCATTTATACTTTTCCTCTAAAACCCGTTTGAATGACACCACGTCTTATGCTACTTGACGGACATTGCACAGGTTGCTGTGGTTACGTTGATAAACATTAGCCCGCTCGGGTTACAAGTGTAACCACAGTACTGCAAGCATACGTCACAATTTCAATAGAAATTGTAGCCCTATCTAGTTGTTATTAATATTAACTTTGTTGCATGTTCCACTGTTCTGTGGGCACGACACTAAAGATGAAAACAAATCAGCTAACGGAATAAAAACTGCCAATAAACTAGCTAGCTAGGCTATCTAACTAGTTAGTTTATCATGAAAGTGAGTTACGTTGCTAATGAGGACACCGTTATCCATGCCATTCTCCAGATTGAATTTAATGGTTGGATGGACTTGCTTTCAAGTACGATCATCAGAGGGTAAGTTATTTAAAATATAATAGGCTGCCATGCCAACTGTTTCTGATCTGGCCACTGTTTTAACGTAAGGTTTAAATGTGCAGATAGCCTATATGTTTAATAGGTGTCGCGGTCATGATGGAGGCTTGCATGACGTTGTTTTTATGTGGTAGGACGAGGGTGAACAATAGGGTTGCTGACTCTGGCTACCTCGGCCGTTTTAACAGAGTGGGTTGATGTCATTCGTTTTTGCAAGCCCGACCCGTTGTCAGTCACCGTATTCTGCACTTACGCTTGTGTGATGTAGGGGAACTGGGTCTTACTACTTTTTATATGTGTAAAGGTATTTAATAAACGCTCTATCAATATTTATAGATAATTCCTTAATATATAAATTTATATTATAATCGATCAACTTGATTAAGAGTCATATTAAATAATATGAGCCACAAACGGGCACCACCGAACGACTTTACTTTATTTCATGACTCGATGGGAAACCAGGTCTAATCTTTATATTAACTTTATTAAATTAATATTAGTTCAATGTTAACGCGAATATGAAAGTTAAACGTTTCAGTCTCAATTCTGAAGTAGTAAATTCTAGTTGTGTAAATGGATGAATCATACAGAAGGAAACAGGAGTTAAGACAAACAATGACATTTATTTCTAATTCTATGCAAGGTATGTACAGATATACAATGAACAAATGATAGTGATCTAGGAATGTTAGCAGGTCAGGTATGAAACGTGGGTATTGATCTCTAAACAAAGCAGTATGAGGAAGCTAATTGCTATAAGCTAAGCACCAAATGCAATGTATAAGATAGCGGAAGTTACTCTGTGACGAGGGATTTGATGCCTTGCAGCGGGGAATTCAAAGTCCGTTGATGGTTTAATGAGCAAAGATTGTGCAGTCCTTATTAGCAGATATTCCAATGTTCTTGGTGGGACGCGGCCTTGTGAAACAGACCGCATGGTTGAATGTGTTGCGCAATTATTTCTGATCTCGACGGGGTTGATCTTTCCCTCTCCAAGATAGGTTAATTGCGGGTAATTCGAAAGGTTCGTTGTTGAGGGTTTAACGAGCAAAGTTGTGCTTGGAAAGGCGTCCTTAGTAGGTATTCCAAAGTTCAATCATTTCTGATCTCGAGAGGGATGATATTTCCCTCTTCAAGATAAGCTAATCGCAAAGTTCTGTTCTGTTGATTTGCTTTTATCAAGTGGTCAAAGGGGGTGTATCCCTTGACACAGGTTTGGGGGCAGGCTAAGATAGGTGACCACATGGAATTTATATAGTTTTGTCTAAATCCATGTGTTTCTATTATCAAACTTGTAAATGTTCTACAAAGTTATGCAAAGTCTATGTCTCCTTGTTACGAATGTTTTAGTACCAAACAGTATGTATACTAGCTGGAAAAAAATAGTTATCTTCTAAAACAAAAACATAATTATACATTCAATAAACTCATGTAATTACAAACATAATATTATACTTCAATTCTCATCATCGCCAATGTCCTTGTTCGATTATTGTTTAGTTACTCTGTTAAACAACCAATTTCTTAGTCCTTGGAAAATTCAGATTTGGTTGTTGGGACAGAGATAAATTGGCTCTCTGGTAGAATTATCTCCCTTGAAAGAGCGAAGGGGCTTCCCCCCTCCTTTCCTGGCATTCCAGGAGGTCCTCTGTCCAGACCCAAAGGTATTGTTTAGGTTTTATGACCTTGTTCTCATGCAGAAAACCCAAAAGCCAGGCCTTGCTATCTGATCAAGGTAACTGTCCTGTCTCTCTGGTCTGGAGAGCATTTTACACCCTCCTCAACAACCAAATGGGCAGGGGGGGTAGACGTGTGAAGTTGATTCTCCTACAGTGATGATGTGATTGTTTGTGAGGAGGATTTGCATTCTTGTTAAGAAATTAGCTGTTTGTTTTGGTGATAACTCTCCCTCTCTCCGTGCTGCTTGCTGCTTTCTCATGCATTGGCATTGTGAGCCTTGAAACTTTTGCAGTAATAGGAAATGTCACACAGTAAGCTAGACTGACCATTAGTTTTTTTTTCCCCGACGAGGGACGGGAGGGCAAGCGGACCAAGGTTTGTGAGTCACGGTTCGCAAAACAAAACAAAATACGGTTTGTCCAGGCCGGGTCAGCCTCTCACTTCAGCTGTTTAATCCATACGTTCGTTTTTTTTTTTTTTTTCAGCAGGTAAAAACCTAACCCTATTTACTCTGATATTTTAGTACATCCCCAAACACAACAAGTCATGGGCCTCTTATCTCACTCAAATCTCGGTTACTTCCGCCACCCAGAAGTGTTGCTGGCGTTTGTTAACAAAACATACTGATCTCTCGTATACCATTAACCTCCTAAATGTGTTACTTTCCCTCAGTGCAGTTCATTGAAGGTTTAAAAATTAAAAATACCTACCAAAAGGAGAACATGGATGTGGTTTATTTCTGTGCATGTTAAACAACATTACAAAAAGTAAAATAAGTAGCATATCTGGACGTGATTTACAGCAGATAAATCTGTCAACACAGTCATATGCATGATATATAATAATGTAATATGACTCTGGCCCACGATAGCAAAAATATTTTGTAATGTGGCCCTCGATAAAAAATTATTGCCCAGGCCTGGTCTAGACAGTATTGCTGATGAATTTATATATATTTTAATTGAAAAATGTGCTTTTCTTTCAAAAACAAGGACATTTCTAAGTGACCCCAAACTTTTGAACGGTAGTGTAGGTCTTAAAGAAATGTTCTTTTGATAGGGACAGACTATTTATAGTTCAACACACTACATTTAAGATAATATTCTTATTCTCACTGTAGACACAACCAATGGACTCATCGAATCAGCTTTTCAAGTAGTATTTACTGAATATGCTGTCACTTATTTTCATCTTTTGCAGCTGGCTCACGCTGGACGGACCCCAGTTAATCCAGACCCCGAGTTGATCTAGAACAACCCGATATGCGAAGCGTGCAAAGTTTCACAAATACCTACTGTCACCGGCCCAATTTAAATAATTTTGTCTTTAGCATAGAGAGGCAACTACAGAGGCATCACATTCCTCAGCCTCCCCGGGAAAGTATACTCCAGGGTGCTGGAAAGGAGGGTTCGACCGATAGTCGATTTAAATTAAAAATACCGATAGTCGAACCTCAGACTGAGGAGGAACAATGCGGTTTCCGGCCTGGCCGTGGAACAACGGACCAGCTTTTTACCCTCGCGAGGATCTTTGAGGGGGCCTGGGAGTATGCCAATCCGGTCTACACGTGTTTTGTGGATTTGGAGAAGGCGTATGATCGGGTTCCCCGGGAGATACTGTGGGAGGTGCTGCGAGAGTATGGGGTGAGGGGGTCTCTACTCAGGGCCATCCAATCTCTGTACTCCCAAAGCGAGAGCTGTGTCCGGGTCTTCGGCAGTAAGTCGGACTCGTTTCCGGTGAGGGTTGGCCTCCTCCAAGGCTGCGCTTTGTCACCTATCCTGTTTGTGGTATTCATGGACAGGATCTCACGGCGTAGGGGGGGGGGGGGGGGGCTGCGGGTTGGTGGGCAGAGGATTGTATCACTGCTTTTTGCAGATGATGTGGTCCGGATGGCATCATCAGTCTGCGACCTGCAGCACTCATTGGATCGGTTCGCAGCCGAGTGTGAAGTGGCTGGGATGAGGATCAGCACCTCCAAATCTGAGGCCATGGTTCTCAGCAGGAAACCAATGGATTGTCTACTCCAAGTAGGGAATGAGTCTTTACCCCAAGTGAAGGAGTTCAAGTATCTCGGGGTCTTGTTCTCGAGTGAGGGGAAAATGGAACGAGAGATGGGCCGGAGAATTGGAGCAGCGGGTGCGGTGTTGCAGTCGCTTTATCGCACCGTTGTGACGAAGAGAGAGCTGAGCCAGAAGGCAAAGCTCTCAATCTATCTTCATTCCTACTCTCACCTATGGTCATGAAGGGTGGGTCATGACCGAAAGAACGAGATCGCGGATACAAGCGGCAGAAATGAGTTTCCTCCGGAAGGTGGCTGGCATCTCCCTTAGGGATAGGGTGAGAAATTCAGCCATTCGTGAGGGACTCGGAGTAGAGCCGCTGCTTCTTTGCGTAGAAAGGAGCCAGTTGAGGTGGTTCGGGCATCTAGGAAGGTTGCCACCTGGCCGCCTCCCTAGGGAGGTGTTCCAGGCACGTCCAGCTGGGCGGAGGCCGCGGGGAAGACCTAGGACCAGGTGGAGGGATTATATCTCCACACTGGCCTGGGAACGCCTTGGAATCCCCCAGTCAGAGCTGGTTAATGTGGCCCGGGAAAGGGAAGTTTGGGATGCCCTGCTGGAACTGCTACCTCCGCGACCCGACCCCGGACAAAGCGGATGAAGATGAAGATGAAGAGATGAAGATTTAGCATAGAGGCAGAGGTTGGAGCAGTACAATACGTTATAGTGGGAGTCAGTCAACCCTATATAAATAATATTAATAAGTGCTGACATTTAAGTTGTGAAATGACACAATCATGCATTTTTTTGCAAAGACCACTTATTAGTCTTGCCACCACCATGGCTGGTAGGACTGACAAAGTCACCAGCCAATGCATAAGTCTACCTGGATTTGGCAGGTATTTACTTCCTACCTCCGTGTGCTCGAGCTGACTCTTCTTGCCACAATGGAAGCGGTTCTGACCTCCTGTTCTGGACGCACCATGCCCAATGACTCGGAGGAGGGCTGCAACGGAGACTCCCTCGTCTTTTGAAACACATCCTAGACCTGGCCCGCCTGGGGGATCCAACTCCTCTTCTAGCTCTGTGAATTCACCTACACCCTCCTCAATGTATGGGACTGACTGAAAAACATAGCATTCGCAGGCTTTAAGAGATGGTGGCAGTATTCATTATGACAAGCATTTTTTATTTAGTTTTTGTCTTAGTCCTTACAGAAAATTGTAGTTGCGTTAAAAGTAAAATTTTCGTCATTTAATTTTGTTTCCTTTTATTCAAGATTTACACATCTACACATGCAACCCCTTGAACAGTAGGCTACATGCAGCGCCCTGTGCAAGGGGCCAGTGGCTGATGTTAACCGTGACCCTGACGTTAACCGTAACTGGCTTATGCAATCTGGCTAAACAGAATGATGAATTTAGCACCGCTGTGAGGTGATTGTCACTGCTTCCAAAGCGAGAGCAGGCACTATGACACGTAAGGGGCCGTGTCCACTGAACACGTTTTTTCAACTTCCTGCGCGGAGCGCTCAAGTTGAAAATAGTTCAACTTTTGCCAAAGCGCAGAGCTCGTCAATGTCACTTTTTGACAGCCGGCCAATCAAAATTGATTAAAGGCAGGACTAAAAATATAAATGCATAAACAAACGCCGTCATTGAAGAAAATTAATTCAGCGATCTCAGATATCCAAAAGGTGTATGTTTGTACATTAAAAGGGTGCTTTTAAATAGAGTCATTTGTATGGTATATTTGTAACATGTTCAAATAAACGATAAGTTACATACATTCAAAGCATTTTGCTCTTTATTAAGCCTAAAATTGTGACCCTGGTCTAGTGACAGTGTTCCCGGGGAAGAAGATTGTTGGGGGGACTACCGTTAGATCGGCCAAAGAATGAGTCGGCTATAGGTCTCAAATCCTACAGCTATGACTAGGATTTGGTTCCTATAATTGTTCATTATAATAACTAACCACCCCATTACCTTTATTTAAGAAAAAGACTCAAATCTGTAACGTGAGTAGCTAGCATGCTGCGAGACTAACCACCATAGACGCTATGACAGTTGCATAGCAACAAAAAAGGCGTCCGTGACGCTGAAGCGCGTTGGTAAAGCGAGTTGAAAGCGCAAGTTTTAATGAAAAGGCACAGCGCCTCGCGTTGCAGCGCTTTCAGTGGACACGGCCCCTAAGGTTAAGTTTGTCTAATGTTATCAAATCAATCATAATTTATATTACCGTTACCTTGGCAGACAGGGTTTTAGCTAGATTTGGAGCTCTCACAAGGTTACGTTAGCTTGTTCAAATTATACTGTTGGGCTGGCTTTCCCTCAAAATTGCGCGGACATACAGACTCAGCGCAGGGGAAAATAATCATCAAATGAGAAAGATGCAATGGAGGCAGGGAGAATTTGTTATGCAATAAAATTAATGGTTAAAAAGGAAAACAACAAATGCCTTCAGACGGCAACTTTGATCTAGGTTGTCCACCTGAACAGAGCCAGCTATTTCGTCTCGTCTTAATTCGTCAGGGCATAATGAACTAAGATTACGTCTTAATTTTTGTCGCCAATATTTCTTTCATTTCCAGTCGTTACATGGAAAAAAGGTTGTCAACCAATACTTTTAGTCCAAATTTTCGTTGACAAAATTTACACTGGATGGTGGCTAATTCACATAACATAGGTTACTATATGGAAGTGCAATTATGGTATGTTGAGTCACCTTAAGCAGTCTGCTGTTGGAGTGGTGAGTTAGATGACGTCCCAGCACCACACTGAGGGCCCTTATGAATCCCTGGGTGGGGTCAGGGTGGGCTGATAGGTACAACAGCATTGACGTGTAGTCTAGACGGGGGGGAGCAGAGTAGGGGTCTGCAAACAGTAGGAAGAAAAACTGCAAAGAAAGAATAGAAGCTTGTAAAAAATGTAATGGCATTACCAACCGAAGACTAATTGCAATCGGTTGGCTGGTGGTGGATGCTAATTTTGGCTCTCAGAACTACTTCAATGGAAAAAGTAAAATAGATAAGAGTTCATGTTAAATGGAAACCTTGTGTTGGTATGTTATATCCAAAACATTTGGGTGGGGGTAGTTTGCTGTAGTTACCTTGCGTAATTCGGTTAGCCGGTCATATGACAATGGTTCAGTGGGATCCTCAGGGATGGGCAGGGTGCTCTCATTTGGAAACCACAAGTCTGTCTAAATACAGTTCATAAGGTGGTCAGCATTTCTCAGGCAATCAAAATTAATCAAATTAATCAAGATAGGGTTTCTGCAGGCTTCAAAAGGTAACATTTTAAAAACCATTATGAATGCAATTTAAGACCTATGCAACATCCACTCTGGCAAAAAAAAAGTACAAAGCAGGTGACTGGTTTAACCAGAATTATTTGCGAACATTGGCAGTTTTTGGGGACGGCAGCAACAAGGGTCAGTGCCTCTGTTACACTGACCGTGGACCCCCCTGTGGCCCCTCTCCGAACTAAGAGTCTACAATGATAATACAAAAATCGCTTTCTTGCGATTATATGGCGCTGATGCAAAAGGCTTAACAAACGTAGATCAGCAGTCTAGTCGGATTCCTTAGAGCGTTACACCGTCACTGGCTGTAACGCAATAGAGAGCCTAAGTCCACCCTTCCCGGTCAAACTACCATGGGACCTTATTTCGGAAAGAATATGTATGGTAGTCAACGGCGAGAAACATCTTATCTTTTTATATTGAATGAATTGTGCCATGAAGTACATATATGATGATTGTCAATTTAAAAGATAGTTTTGCAAGTCAAGAAAGTCGCAGTCCGTCATAAAACTTTTGAAGTATAGGACTGTGAAAATACGTAATTAGAAAGACTACAAACCCAACAGTCGCGTAAGTGTAACGTTAGCTAGCTGACGTGACTCGTTTAACACTCACCAAAATCTTGTAGAGCAGGTCCCGCATGCTAGCTCTTACTGAACCCACTAACTCTCTTTTCGCATGGCTGCCGCTGTTATCATGGGCAATTTGCAATGATTTTCACCTCTTTTAATACTTTTACCCTTGTTTTGGAAGAAAGAGGTGAAATGTGCCAAAGTGACTGGTGACGTACTCTGTGCAAGACAAGAGATGTAGTTCATTGAGAAGATTAACACAAAATTCAACATTACTTTCATGTTTTACAACAAACTGAAACTTTTTTGACGTGCAAAAGAATGTTTTAAATTGAAAAACATGTGTAATTCATGGCACAATTCATTCCAGATCAAAAGATAAGTTATCTCTCGCCGTTGACTACCATACATATTATTTACGAAATAAGGTCCCGTGGTGTCAGGTTACGAGTATGTCCTACCTCAAACCTGTTCCGTATCTCTTCAACAACAGCATCCTGGCACGAGAGCCAGATGACACAGAGCTGCCCAAAGCAATCAACCAGACCACACTCAAATACCTCAATGAAAAATATGCTGACCCTGCCACAGATGACATCTTGGATGTAGCCTCACGGTTAGATCCTAGGTTAAAGATTACACATTTGCCAGAGACAAAGTTGAAGAAATAAAGTGCCAAGTTGTTTCCGAGACTCAGTCTTAAAGTGCCAAATTGTTTCCTAGCTGAGCGGAGCAAATAACAGTCTAGCAAAGCTGGGCCTGTGCACCAAGAAGTACCAGGGCAAGAAGACACAGAGTTTTTTCAAGAGGGCAATAGTCTCATCTGTCCTGTCACAAAAAGACGCAATTGAAGCTGAACTATCAAGCTACTTGATGACCCCTGACACGCGAGACAGATCAACTGGTGTGCTGGGAACGCCATTAGGCAAACTTCCCAAGACAGAAATATCGCCAAAAAATATCTGTGCATGTCTTCTGAGAGTGCATTAAGCACCAGCGGGAACGTTCATCATCATCGTTGGCACAGTTAGAAAGCATGAGCTCTCCCTGCACCACTAAACAAGGGGGAGCGAGGCCTTCTCATCAAAGTTTGCCTTCACCTCCACTCTAGTTTATTACCTCCCAAAGAGGAACAAGAACGTGGTCTTTCTGAGCGCATTGCACAAACAAGCTGAGAGATCAGTAATCACGAGGATAGGAAGCCAGTCATCATCCTGGGCTACAACCACAACAAATGAGGCGTGAACCACCTGGATTTGGTGATTGGAAATTACAGCTTTAGGAGAATGACTGCCCGCTGGCCCCTGGTCATCTTCAATAACATCATTGATGTGCCCTCATACAATACCTTCGTGATATGGAACAAGATCAACCCTACCTGGATGCCTGATAAGCAGAACAAGATCAACCCTACCTGGATGCCTGACAAGCAGAACAAGATCAACCCTACCTGGATGCCTGATAAGCGGAACAAGATCAACGCTACCTGGAAGCCTGATAAGCAGAACAAGATCAACCCAACCTGGATGCCTGATAAGCAGAACAAGATCAACCCTACCTGGATGCCTGATAAGCGGAACAAGAGGAGGATGTTCCTGGAGCAGCTGGGAAAGGCACTTGCAACTCCACACATTCAAAGAAGGGAAAAACTTCTTTCTGTTACTTTCTTAGGCTGAACAAGTGCTTTCTCTTACTAAAACAATTATGTTTACACCTATGTGGTACCTTTAGAAATAATAATAATAATAAACCTAGACTTTAGTAAAGAAAACAATGACAGGTGTGTTGTAATAAAAATGAGTGGTGTCCACTGATTAAATGCTGTGAAGAGGGAAAACCCAGATATTCACAAAGTTTGTGACGAATGATAGGATGTTTCTTCATGCAAAATAGATTTTGGGTTTGGGTTTAACAGTAAATTAGGCTGCTTTATTTTTGGGGTTTCGTGAAAGCAGGTAACTTTTTTCACCGTTAGGACAAGGGGAGTATACAGAATGTTAAGACTTCACAAGAGTTAAGATATTTAAGGTCTAAAATCAATATGATTGGATTTGAGACTTTTAAGGACCCGTGGAAACCCTGTATAATGTTTCTATAATTTCAGTGTGATATACAATACATTTTACACCAGACTAAGGTATGCGGGTAGTCAGAGTGCATAGGTAACCTGTAGATACTGTTCCTTGGTGATGTATCCGGTGTTCTCCACATCAGCCATTTTGAAGTGGCGCAGTACTTGCAGCAGCTGGGCAATCGAGGGCAATGGCCAGGGGAGGGCAGCACTAAGTAGAAACTGGCGCCAGTCCACCAGCTCCAAGTCTCTGCCCAGCATGAACACAATCTCGGTCAGCTAGGGAAAGAATAAAAATAAATAGTGTCGGCACCAAATCTAATATCACGCTAGTGATATTGAATGAAACTACCATACTACCATAAATGTGCTAATAATTATATATTAACATGTGCCTTTTCAGTCTCAAGCTGAATGTTATTTCCCCGTATTATTGTTTAATGAACTTGTTAAATTCTTCAGTGATCAATGTAGGCAAATCATGCCAATTAACCTGTCTAAACCCATTCCCTGCAGTGGCGGATTTCAGGGGTTGCAGGGAAGAAGCCTGGCCACCCCACTGGCCACACCGTCCCCAATTTTTTCTTAATAATGTTGTTTTATTAGAGGCAGAAGCATTTCCTTACAGCTGCAACAGGTTGGATGCATTTTAAGTGCATACATAACTACATCGACAGCCAGGACCAGTGTTGCGAACTTAGCGACTCGGACACTTGATTTAGCGACTTTTTGGACCCTCCTAGAGACTTTATTTCTAAAAAGCAACTAGAGTCAAGTCTAGTGATTTATTCAGACCTTCAGGGAAAATGCAAGAAATGTATGCAAATCTATTAAATCGTAATTTATTCTGGCTCTTCTGTCAGCAGTGCGGACAGCTCCCTCTCTTCTACACCGCATGCAGTGTGTTTCAGGCAGGTGTGAGAGAGCGAGTTTCTATGGTTACATGGATACTGTTTTTCTTGGTAGCTCTGAAATTTTCTCGTGCTTCGACTCCCCCTCCCTATTATGGCAAACCATACCCCATATCTCTTTAAAATGGCATTGTAAAACAACACTTTACAAATTATAAACCTAGGTTTCACCCACCAACGTTTTTTATTTCACCATTTATTTCAAACACATGGAGGATCCCGAGGCGTTCACAGGCCAGACGAGATATATAATCTCGCCAGCGTGTTCTGGGTCTACCCCGGGGTCTCCTACCAGTAGGGCGTGCCCGGAAAACCTCCAACGGGAGGCGCTTGTACTCGCGATCTTATTCTTTCGGTCACTACCCAAAGCTCATGACCATAGGTGAGAGTTGGAACGTAGACCGACTGGTAAATCGCGAGTTTTGCCTTTCGGCTCAGTTCCTTCTTCACCACGACGCCCTACAATGCCCGCATTACTGCTGATGCTGCACCAATCCGCCTGTCAATCTCACGCTCCATTTTTCCCTCACTCGTGAACAAGAACCCGAGATACTTGAACTCTCTCGCTTGGGGCAGCAACTCAATCCCAACCCGGAGTGAGCACTCCACCGTTTTCCGGCAGAGAACCATGACCTCAGACTTGGAGGTGCTGACTCTCATCCCGACCGCTTCACACTCAGCTGCAAACCGCTCCAGTGCATGCTGAAGGTCACAGTCTGAAGAAGCCAACAGAACCACATCATCTGCAAAGAGCAGAGAAGCAATTCTGAGGTCCCCAAACTGGACACTCCTCCCCCCGGCTACGCCTTGAGATTCTATCCATGAAAATCACAAACAGAACCGATGACAAGGGGCAGCCCTGGCGGAGTCCAACACCCACTGAAAACGTATTTGACTTTGTGCCGAGTATACGGACACAACTCTCACACCGGTTATATAGGCACCGAATGGCTCGTAGCAACGGCCCTGGTACCCGATACTCCCGCAGTACCCCCCACAGGACTCCCCGGGGGACACGGTCGTAGGCCTTCTCCAAGTCCAGCAAACACATGTAGACTGGATGGGCAAACTCCCATGCCCCCCCAAACAGCCCCGCAAGGGTAAAGAGTTGGTCCACTGTTCCACGACCAGGACGGAATCCGCATTGCTCCTCCTGGATCCGAGGTTCGACAATCCGTCGGAGTCTTCTTTCCAACACCCTGGCGTAAGCTTTCCCAGGTAGGCTGAGAAGTGTGATACCCCGATAATTGGAGCACACCCTTCGGTCCCCCTTTTTAAAAATGGGAACCACCAACCCGGTCTGCCATTCTGATGATACTGTCCCCGACCTCCACGCGACACCGAAGAGGCGTGTCAACCAACACAGCCCAACAATGTCCAGAGCCTTCAGCATCTCGGGGCGAATCTCATCCACACCCGGCGTCTTGCCACTGAGGAGCTTCCCAACTACCTCAGTGACCTCTGCCAGGAATATTGCTGAGACTTCCCCCGAGTCTTCGAACTATGCCTCCTCCACAGAGGACGTGTTGGCGGGGCTAAGCAGTTCCTCAAAGTGCTCCTTCCACCGCCCGACGATATCCCCAGTCCGAGTCAGCCGTTCTCCTCCCCTGCTCGACAGAGCCTGGGCCAATCCCTGCTTTCCCTTTCTGAGCCGTCTAACGATTTGTCAGAACTTCCTTGAGGCCAACCGAAAGTCCTTCTCCATAGCCTCCCCGAACTCCTCCCACACCCGGGTTTTTGCTTCTTTGACTACCAAAGCTGCAGCCCTTCTGGCCCCCCGGTACCCGTCTGCTGCTTCAGGAGACCCCTGGGCCAACCAAGCCCGAAAGGCCGCCTTCTTCAGTCTAATGGCTTCCTTCACCGCTGGTGTCCACCAGCGGGTTCTTTGGTTGCCGCCACGACAGGCACCGACGACCTTCTGACCACAACTCCTAGCAGCCGCTTCCACAATGGAGGTTTTGAACATGGTCCACTCGGAATCAATGTTCCCAATCAACCTCCCCCGGGATGCACGAGAAGTTCTTCTGGAGGTGGGAGTTGAAGACCTCCCAGACAGGGTCCTCAACCAGACGTTCCCAATTCACCCTCACTACACGTTTGGGTTTACCGGGTCTGTCCGGCAGCCTCCCCCACCATCTGATCCAACTCACCACCAGGTGGTGATGAGTTGACAGCTCAGCTCCTCTCTTTACCCGAGTGTCCAAGACATACGGCCGGAGGTCTGATGATACGACCACAAAGTCGATCATCGATCTGCGACCTAGGGTGCTGGTACCAGGTACACTTATGAACCTCCCTATGCTCGAACATGGTGTTCGTTATGGACAATTCATGCCTAGCACAGAAGTCCAACAACAAAGCACCACTCTGGTTCAGATCGGGCAGGCCATTCCTCCCAATCACCCTCTCCAGGTTTCTCCATCGTCATCCACATGGGCGTTGAAGTCCCCCAGCAGAACTATAGAATCACTAGATGGTACCCTTTCCTGGACCCCACCCAGCAACTCCAAGAAGGCCGGATACTCTGAACTGCCATTTGGTGCATAAGCACAAACAACAGTCAGAGCCTTCCCCCCAGCGACTCGCAGTCGCAAGGAGGCGACCCTCTCGTTCACCGGGGAAAGCTCCAATACAGCGGCGCCCAGCCGGGGACTCGTAAGAATCCCCACACCTGTCCGGTGCCTCTTACCCTGGGCGACTCCGGAAAAGAAAAGAGTCCAGCCCCTCTCCAGGACTTGGGTTCCAGAACCAGAGCTATGCGTCGAGGTGAGCCCAACTATGTCTAGTTGGTACTGCTCCACCTCCTGCACTAGCTCCGGTTCCTTTCCCACCAGAGAGGTTACATTCCACGTCCCTAGGACCAGTCTACGATGCCAGGGGTCAGCACGCCTAGGTCCCCGCCTATGCCTGCTACCCGATTGGCATTGCACCCGACCCCAATGTCTGTCCCTGCAGGTGGTGGGCCCACAGGGCGGCGGCTCCAAGTTGTTTCTTCGGGCTGTGCCCGACCGGGCCCCATGGGTCAAGGCCCGGCCACCAGACGCTCACCGACGAGCATCCCCCCCCGGGTCTGGCTCCAGGGGGTAGCCCCAGTTTCCCTCTTCCGGGCGAGGTGCCACAGTACCGTTGGTTCCGCTTCATTGGGGTGTTTTTGAATCGCGCTTAGTCTGGACCCTCCCCTGGGACCAATTTGCCATGGGAGACCCTACCAGGGGCTACTGCCCCCGACAATACAGCTCACAGGGTCACAGGGACACTGAAACCCCTCCACCACGTTAAGGTGGCGATTCTCGATTCACGTTAAGGGTAGCTTGTAACTGTTTGGCCAAAGTTTCCTTTTACATGGCATTAGGTAGCCTCTCCCCTCCAGCAACCCACACACACCAACCACAAAGCCTTAAGGAAATTATTACGCGATGACACCATGCACATGCAAATGCATAGATAGAAGAAAATATGATTTGATATGATGGTTATTATACTTAAACATAGCTTTTATTGCAAGAACTTTGATCTGTTCAACCACTGCCTGAATTCAAATTAATTTAGTCATGTGTTGTAGCTGTAGGTGCCTAAAATAGCCCCTTATTTACTAGTTAGACAAATGTATATGTTCATATAATAGTGATTTTGGTGCCACCTCAAAATGACCACTGGTCCCACCCAGGCCACCCCATGGAAAATTGTCTGGTTCCACCACTGCTTCCCTGGCATTTGTTTGGAAGGGGTGGTTACAATACTCTCCAGAACAAAGGAGATACCGAGACGGTTATCTCGATCAGATAACAGCCTGGGCCTGACTCTTGTTTCCTGCAGAGATAAAAGGGTTTATAAAACCTTCTTATTCCACAAGGAAATAAACCTCTCTCTTTGGTCTAACAACTAAATCTGATTCTTCTAAGGATTATGAGAGTGCAGCAAAAGGAATAACTGAACAAAAAAATCGAACAAGGACAATGACAATAAGGAGAATTGAAGTATACAACTATGGTTCTGATCACTCGAATTTCTTGAAATGTGTAAGTATGTATTTGTTTTTAAAAGATAACCATGTTACCTGCTAATAGAACATTGTTTTGTACTGGAACATTCGTAACAAGGAGGAACAAGCTTTGCAAAACCTAACAGAACATTTACAAATTTTATAATAGAAAACCAAGTCTATTACGTTGAACGTTTGTTAATTTGTTTGTTTTCTTTGTTTAACGGTACAAATAATTTTGGTGACTTGAATTTGACAGCAACCGTTGGCTAGCTGCAGTGTGCATAGCAAACTATAATAGTCATAAGTTAAGGCACCATAAATGACAGCAAGCTGCAAAACAGCATTAGGACACCTCACGCTACCGTGCTTAGCCAGACATAGTAGTTCAGTGAAACAGTGGTTCATTGTGATTCGATAACTTATTTATAAAGTGTTTTGAGTGATCGGATCACAATTGTAAGATACTGTGTGCTGAATGTGCATTCAGTTTTTAACGTTACAAACAATTCTGGTGACTGGAATTGGACAGCAACCGTTAGCTAGGTGCAGTATGCGTAGCAAACTATGATAGTCTTAATTTAAGGCAATATAAAGGATAGCTTGCTGCACAACAAACTTCTTTATCAAGTGTTTTGAGTGATCTGCTCGCAATGCGTCTTTGTGGGCGTTTACACTTGTGTTCAGTTCAGTGCTGTCCACTTGTGATACGATTGCCAGAAGCATAAAAACAAAGGTTACGTGGTAGCTACTGTTATTTGAGCTAACACGAGGACGTAGGTGAGACTGGGGACGGTTATACCACTTTTTGTTACTCAGATACTAATTGACATAGACCAGCCAAACCTGTTTATATTCAACTTATATCTCTTCTAGTTACCCATACAATTTAAAGATGACTACATATATTTCACAGTATTTATTTCAATGGAAGACGTCAGATGTGGCAACTGTCCCCATCCCTGGGGACAGTTGCAACATAAAATACATTACATTTCACTAATTAACTTCGCTTTTTGTCTCACTGAGCATAGTATTCTGAAAATATGTAACATGCTAATTACATGCTAACCATGTCACTTAAAAGTCAACAAAACAAATATTCATACTAATTGAGTTTCAGTTAGTTCATACAAAAGGTCAGTAAACTGACAAAAAGAACAGTTCATGAAAAAAAATTCTTTCACACCTCCAAATCAAGTTTTTTAAATAAATACAGAACCAGATGATGAATGTGTCCACTGTCTCGCTGGTGGGAAGAGGGTCTAAGTGAGCATGTGCAGTATGTGTCATCACTCTAGCTTGTTTCTGATTGGAGGAATAAGAATTGTTGCAACCGTCCCCAGTCTACCCTTGTAGTGCTGCAGCCACTATTTTAGGGGGCTGGCCACCTGGTCGCTGATGGCGGCAATGCAACCATATCCGCATTTTCTTGTGTAAATGCATTTCTAGTTATTAATATGTATCTTCTGTCATTGGAGTCTATGGCAACCCCTAGAACCGTATGGTAAAGGCCAGTTCAGACCAAAGATTTGTGACGCAACTGGCAAAAGAATCCGAATGTCTGATCGTAAACGCTCTAAAACTGAGTGGTTCATACCAAAGCAACTAGCACAGACACAAATGACCGTTTCCATAGTAACGGCATAGCCCACTACAGTTAGCTAACGTTAACAAAAATAAGTAAATAATTTGATTTCCCTATTTGTATGAGCTCGTGTATGACAATCGTTTTTATTTAGCTGCGATTGGCACCATAGCTACTATATGATGCCGAGTATATAATTTTAATAAACAATAGCTTATGTAAACGCACTAACGAATAATGCCTTTCATAAATCTGGCGCTATGCTTCCTAACGTTCTAAAACTGCCCTTGGCGAGTTGACAAGCCAAATCTTCTGCGACGACAGTCTTGCAACTACTGGTTAACGTTCTAAAACTGCTTCGTTGCGTCGCAAATCTTTGGTCTGAACTGGCCTTTTAAAGTTTTTAAATTTGGCATACTGATTGGGGACACTTAACTGATTCTTTTCACCAAGTTTAATATACTGCGGGGTCTGGGGTTTAGATTTTCCAAACGTTCGTCCATTACAACCAATCGATATCGGCAGCAAAGCCGCCAAACAGGACGTGAGATCATATCTCAGGAACGCTTTGATGTATCGACACCAAACTTGGTACATGGCCTCAGCACACTTTCCCGAGGACTTGCAAAAAAAAACGTCCTTAGACAACCGGGGGCGCCGTAATAAGAACAAACTTTTACATGAAACCTGCTGTGAGTGCCTACAATCACCCCATTTAAAGTATGACCCCTGACAAGAACTGATTGTGCAAACTGAAAAATGTGTGCGAGACTTGGCTCCTCTCAGAGTTCTAAGAGGAGAGTTCCAACTGACACTCAGTTAAAATATTATACAATACAACAGTTAATTTGACAAAATAGAATTCAATTGCGGTTCATAGGCTGTGCAATGCTAATCGCACAAAATGACTAGTATGACCGTAAATAGTCAAGCATCAGAAATATGGTATAGAAAAACATGAAAAACAACCAATTAAATTAAACAATTAGACAATGAGCAATACAGAAACCCATATTTCATTACTTATAAACAGTGGCTTGCAAAAATATTCAACCCCCTCGAAACTTATCAGATTTGTCTGGATTACAAATGATACTTATACACATTTTTCCATTCAGTATTTTTATAGCAAACCCATATGCTCTAACAGTACATTTTCAATGCCAAAATTAATTATCCATCAGCAGATCTTTTAAAGAAAATAAAAAAACAAAAAAAGGCTGCTTGTCTAAATAATCAAACCCTACACATTAGTATTTGGAAGAGCCACCTTTTGCTGCGATAACAGCCTAACAGTCTTTTTAGGTAAGTATCTACCAGCTTCGCACACTGTTCGGGGGTGATTTTAGGGCAGCACGGTGGCTCAGTGGTCAGCACTGTTGCCTCACAGCAAGAAGGTCCTGGATTCAAACCCCACCTCAGCCAAGGGCCTTTCTGTGTGGAGTTTGGTTTCCTCCCACCATCAAAAAAACATACCGCATCCTCCTACCAGTGCCCTGACCAGTCACTGCCAATTCAACTGTCGTCGGTCTGTGTGAGTCTGTTGTAACATGTTGGGTGAGCAAGTCTGGTGAAAATTGGCTGCTGTGGTATAACTCAGACTGAGTCTTCTGTTTGATAGCTGTCGGTCCATTCGTAGTTCGTTCTGTGTTATTAATTGGCGACTAATGTGTGTGAAGCGCTTTGAATATCTAGAAAAACTAAACAAAATGAATTATTATTTTTGCCCATTTTTCTTGTCAGATTTGCTCCAGGTTGTTCAGGTTGGTTGCATGACGCCCTCCCATACAGGCTGTATTATGCAGAGCTCTTGATATGGTTGACTGGTGCACTTTCACTCCACTCTGAGCCACTGAACTCTGTACTCCCTCAAAGTGATTGTTGGCCTCTCGGTGGCTTCCCTCACTAGTCTCCTTGTTCGGACACTGAGTTTTGAGGTACGGCCTTGTCTATGTTTGGCCTGGGTGGTGTAATGCAGCTTCCACTTCCTCACTATTGATCCAACTGTGCACACAGGGATCTCCAAAACCTTGGATATTATTTTGTACCCATTTCGTAATTTATGCATTTCTATTACTTTATTACTTTATTTATTTCTAACCTCCCCGGAATGCTATTTAGTCTTCATTTTCACACTGTTCATTCAGGTTCTCAGTTTGAGCAATGACCATTAAACTGGGAGGGGGAGGGTCCAGACAATGTGAGCTATTCTAATGTTCCAGAGGTGAGGCCAATTGTAAGGCCTACAGTGTCCTTGTTAGGGCAATATTTTTCATCTGTGTCAACTTCTAGCTTCCAAAGCACAGGGGTTGAATACTTATGCAAACAGTATATTTCAGTTTTTTTATTTTTCTTACAAAATGTTTCTAACATAAAACTAATGTGACTTGAAAATACTAACTTTTGAGGGTCTGTCTTTTGAAATAAAATATTCAACAGAACAAAATATCAATGTATCATTTGTAATCCAGACAAATCTGACAAGTTTCTAGAGGGTTGAATACTTCTGCAAGCCACTGTATATATATAATTTTTTGATATAGAAAATCACAGTATCAATTCTTATTAACAGTGTTTATGCACTAAACACACCAGCTAGACTCAGCTTACAGTGCATCCGGAAAGTATTCATACCCCTTCACTTTTTCCACATTTTATTATGTTACAGCCTAATTCCAAAATGGATAAAAAAAAATGTACTCAACATTCTACACACAATACCGCATAATGACAAAGTGAAAAAGGTTTTTAGAATTTTTTGCAAATGTATTAAAAATGAAAAACTAAAATATCACATGTACGTAAGTATTCACTCCCTTTACTCAATACTTTGTTGAAGCACCTTTGGTAGCAATTACAGCCTCAAGTCTTCTTGAGTATGATGCCACAAGCTTGCCACACCTATTTTGGGGCAGTTTCTCCAATTCTTCTTTGGAGATCGTCTCAAGCTCCATCAAGTTGGATGGGGAGCGTCGGTGCACAACCATTTTCAGATCTCTCCAAAGATGTTCAATCGGGTTCAAGTCTGGGCTCTGGCTGGGCCACTCAGGGACATTCACAGACTTGTCCCGAAGCCACTACTTTGTTATATTGGCTGTGTGCCGCTGTGTGAGCTTCTCCCATCTCCACAGAGGAACACTGGAGCTCTGTCAGAGTGACCATCGGGTTCTTGGTCACCTCCCTGACCAAGGCCCTTCTCCCCCGATTGATCAGTTTGGCTGGGCGGCCAGCTCTAGGAAGAGTCCTGGTGGTTCCAAACATCTTCCATTTGCGAATGATGGAGACCACTGTGCTCGTTGGGACCTTCCCCAGATCTGTGCCTCGATACAATCCTGTCTCGGAGGTCTACAGACAATTCCTTGGACTTCATAACTTGGTTTGTGCTCTGACATGCACTGTCAACTGTGGGACCTTATATAAACAGGTGTGTGCCTTTCCAAATCATGTCCAATCAATTGAATTTACCACAGGTGGACTCCAATCAAGTTGTAGAAACATCTCAAGGATGATCAGTGGAAACGGGATGCACCTGAGCTCAATTTTGAGTGTCACAGCAAAGGGTGTGAATACTTATGTACATGTGATATAAATGTTTTTTATTTTTAATACATTTGCAAAAACTTCTAAAAAACCTTTTTCACTTGGTCATTATGCGGTAATGTATGTAGAATGTTGAGAATTTTTTATTTATTTAATCCATTTTGGAATTAGGCTGTAACATAATAAAATGTGGAAAAAGTGAAGGGGTATGAATACTTTCCGGATGCACTGTAAGTCAATTGGAGTCAGTGGCTAGTCAAGCTAGCAACAAAGTACTAAAGATAATCAACCAAAAAAAAACGACAAAGGAACGAAGAATCTCGTCATGGGCCATGGCACCAGTACGGCACCTTTGGCAAAGACTCACTGAAATCTAGAATCCGTGACCGTCAGACTCGGAAGAGACCCCGTCATGAATATCGCCTTCAGAAGTGGAGCAGGGGGGGGGAATCCATAGGTGACGCTATTCAACTTTTCGGACCCGACCGGAAAAAACATTTTGTCAGGTAATGACAGCTATTTCGTTAACAC
Organism: Galaxias olidus; assembly: GCA_026901105.3. Classification (NCBI taxonomy): domain Eukaryota; kingdom Metazoa; phylum Chordata; class Actinopteri; order Galaxiiformes; family Galaxiidae; genus Galaxias; species Galaxias olidus. Next base: position 94,917 of record JAPMUY010009492.1, read on the forward strand.
TGATTAAAGTGGATGGTCTGAAAGGGATATTCAGCGGAATCATAATCAGAAGCAGGTTATTGTCAAGTAGGTTACATAATAGGCTTACAAGGAATTTGCCTTGGTGTTATGGTGCACACTGAAAACACAAGACATGAGTAATTTAAAGAATATGCTATCAAAAACAGCTGTGCAGCGTATTATGTCTATGTATGGGAGTGCAATAAGCAGAGATGATATACTAAATAAATAAATAATGAATCTCCAGCAGGGGTCACAAGATCATTTCTGGGGGTCGCCAGATAGTTGTGTAAAACAAACAAACAAACAAAAATTATAGATTTTTTACATTTTACTCGATTTTACTGAGTGTGTGTATGAGTCTAAGTGCGCCTGTGTTTAGATTAGACACACAGGAGGCACGCAAACGCATGCGACACGCACACACACACAAAATAATTTTGGCGCACTGTGCCCAAATAGCTTGTAGCCGATTAGTTGGTAGTTAGCTAACTACTAGCAATCACATGGAACAACTATGGAGAGATGGTTCAAAGGGTTAGCAGATCTGCCAACTCTCACGCATTGAGAGTCACGCAAATTACACTCTTCCCACGGTCTCACACATTCACACATTTGCTTTTGGGAAGCGTAAACTGCTATTGCAGACCATTGAAAACATTCAAAAATTCCGCTTTATGCAACTTGCGAATTTTTTTTTTTTTATAATGCTCTATTGTTCTATCTTCTGCAAAGCCGCGATCCCATTGGGACATTTGAGACAGTTATAGTATCGGTGGGTGTGTGGCAGGTGCTCTTGGGGAACCATGCGTCAAATTTATCAAATTAAAAGCGTTGAGCAGGGCCCTCTTAACCAACTTGTCTTATGGCTATACATTAACTAATGCAGAACTATACAAAATGTTAGGCTACTAATGTGTGGCAAGGGGGGGTGGTTGCGAACACCAACCTTATTGTTCTGGGGGGTCGCAAAAAGGTCCAAAAGTTTGAGAACCACTGATGTAACGCATAGACCGATGTGGAGCCCTATGTAACGTGTGTTGTCTATGGGGCAGGATAAGAACAGTTTCAGAAGCAGTGGTTTATTGGCCTTATTACATGGTTATAACGACTTAACGATTCCTATTGTTGGTGTGTACGGATATACGCTTAGGCCCCGATCAGACAGGACGCGTTTTGCAAATTGTAAAACGCGAGGCGCACTGCACTGCTCTTTTTTGTTGCTATTAAAAAAAGCAGTTTGACGCGGGTTTTTTTTATATTGTTGCTAGGTAACCACCGAATCAGCTGTCAGTCTAACAGTGAACACGGAAGTCATTTGCCGTTTGTAAACAGACATCTAAAGTGACGCACCAATTGCCCTCCAGGCCAGATGTTTTTTTGTTATATCGTAGTAATTTCTCAGGGTATTAAAAGCTCAGGGTATCCAACGATACCACGATCTCTCCTCTATGTTTGTTTTTGGAGTCGGTTGTAAACTTTAGTTGTCAGCACTAGGGAAGTCCCACCACTCAATTCATCCGATTGGACAATGGGGAAAAACCGCAAATGACATCAGCCGCTTTTCTGCCTTGAGTTGAAGTTATTTCAACTGGAGGTGTTCAGAGCGCTCCTGCAAAAAAGCGAGGCACACAGCACGCATAAGCAGCGCTCAAAAACGCTTGCTGCTTATATAAAAGAACTGGAAAAAGACGCCTCTCACTGCAAAAAATGCAGGGCCTTTGGGGCCGTGTCCACTGAACTCGCTTAAACGCGAGGCGCTGCGCCTTTTCATTAAATCTTTTTCGTTTTCAACGCGCTTTACCAATGCGCTTCACCCTCATGGACGCCTTTTTTGTTGCTATGCAACCGTCATGGCGTCTATGGTGGTTAGTCTCGCAGCATGCTAGCTACTATTTGTTACAGATTGTTGTCTTTTTCATAACGCTAATGGGGTGGTTAGTTATTATAATGAACAATTATAGAAACCAAATCCTAGTCATAGTTAGTTTGTAGCCTACTAATTCTCTGGCCGACCTAATGGTAGTACACCAACAACGTAGTCACTACACTGTGTCACTAGACCAGGGTCACAACTTTAGAAAGAGCAACATTCTTTGAATGTACATAATTTATCGTTTATTTGAACATGTTACAAATGTATAAAACAACTGATTCAATTATAAAGCACCCTTTTAATGTACGATCATACACCTTTTTGAAATCTGAGATGCTGAATTCGCATATATTCAATTGCGGCGTTTGTTATGCATTTTTATTTTAATGCCCCACCTTTAATCAATTTTGATTGGTCGGCTGTCAAAAAGTGACATTGACGAGCGACGCGCTTTGGCAAAAGTTGAACTGTTTTCAACTTGAGCACTCCGCCCAAAATGGAAAAGCGCAGCTCAAAAAAACGCGAGGCGCGTCGCTTTGAAAAAACAGCGCACAAGGCGCGTCTTCACATTAGTAATGAATGGGGAAGAGGCGCAGGAAGTTGAAAAAACGCGTTCAGTGGACACAGCCCCCTTAGTGCTCCCAAACAAAAACTTTGGCCTATGTAGGATTCTACTGTGTGTCTATAATACTGACTGGGCCCTTCCTTTTAAGGGACTTAATTAGGATAGACACTACAGGCTCGTCTGGTCATTGGTTAGCTGATAACCATCATTTAAAGGCTGGCCCAAGATATGACAGTTGGCTGGGGCTTTTTTTTCATTCAAGTTCAACTGATGACTTGATTCATTACACAAACTACCCACAGTTAGCTATTCCACTGGCGAGAAGGAAGAGCTTAGTGGAGATTATATTTTGGGAGTATGTCTACAGACATTATACTTCTAACTAGAATTAATGTTACTATAAACATATAACATAAACAAAATATCGTTAATTCATGCTAATGCTAAGCCATATAAACCTACATTTATTAACTGCCCTCCACAAATGAAAACTGCAATCATGCAGGTTCCGCTTTTACATTGCACATTTTTGACGGTACAAAACAGCGCTACAGTGCATTCTGTTTGTTTTGCGCCACAAAGATTGAAGACTAGAAAGGAGCCAGAACTGGTCTCTGATCTACTGGGCTACACACAAATATTTGAATGGGATAAATCGCTTATAAGGGCATTTAGGCAAAAATTTATCATATACAATGTAAAATGTTTGAAGACTGCAATTGTTTTCATATTTTCACTCAAAGAATGTAGGCCTTTGGTGTGGCACAAAAGATTACCAACAAAAACTGCAGTACCTGTGTTTCAGACATAGTTATCCAGGGCTCAGGTAAGGCAACACTTCCCAAATTCAGAGAGATCAGGTCCAGAAGGTTCTCAGAGAACTCCTCACTATACAGGAAGCCTTGAAGACGGAGAGTTGTAGGGGTGAGCCAGTCCCCCGTGTAGAACAATTATACAAAGCTAAAATTGTCAAGTTCAGAAAAAGTACAGGAAAAGGGCTGCGTTTGCTTATTACCACATATCATCTAGACAAGTTTGGTAAAATATTTACGCATTGGATTTAGGCAAAGAAACCACATTAAGGGGTATGGTGTGGAGTTGTAGACATACGTTGTGTAGTGTGTGCTTACCTGAGGAAGCCACGTTGAGTAGTTGTACATACATTGCCTCCAGTTGGACTACAGTGAGGGTAGAGTATGAAGGTTGTTCCCAGGGTGCGGGTCGAGGACAATGCGGTGGTGAAGGTACCACACACATGTCTCCGTTTAAGAAGAAGTCAGTGCTTGCAAGCACCAGCTCACTCTGCAGCTTAATGGCCGACTCAATGTGGTGGCGAACAACCTCCGACAACTGGTCAATACTGGGGAGAAGAGATGCACATGTTTTAGCCATGGTGACTGAAACTAAGATAAAGGGGCTGAAACTTTCTTCAAAACACACATCCAGGCCATATCAAAGGAATAACCTTATGTTCAGCCCACCACAAAGTAAGACTATCAGGACGTACTGTGTTAATCAAACATCTCTCTTAATCTAAACATGCGTGTATGATGCACGCCTTAAACAGCTTTTTTTTTTTTATACCTACCGTATTTGCGCGTTTAAGTTGAGAAATTTTTATCAAAATTTAAACTTCAAAGTTGGTAGGTCGACTTATACTCGGGATAGACCTATACATCACATTTTCTAAGGATAAGTGTCAGCGGTAAGTGAAATTGACGAAAATAGACACCCTTTGAAGTCCGCAATCGCAACCTAATCGATTTAACCGCTTGAGCGCTATCTGCGTGAGAAGGGCCTTATTTACCATATACATAAATATACATTTAAAAACTCACATTATGCATTGATATTTAACCATTATTATTCAACTTACCTTAAATATCGGTCTATTTTCCCCCATTATACAGCCACAAGGGATTCACCATGGCAAACGCAATTTTTGTTGAATTGTGTGTGTTTGTGTGTGTGTGTGGGGGGGGGGGGGGGGGGTTGGCAACCTATGGGGAGGTCATGGGTAACTGTTGGGTGGGCGCAAGAATGAAAGATGTCATGGGACAAATGCACACAAAGTGAAAAAATCATTTGCTATGAACCTGTCCCTACTAGCGATTTGTTATTAATTAGCTAGAGGGCGGTACGTGTAGCAATGTGAGTTTGGTTAGTTAGTATAACTTGTTTGGCCACCTACCGTTGACCATCTTGTACAGTGGAGTTGAGACTGAGAGAGGACGTTTTCAATGACCAAAAACACTACAGCGAATGCACCTGTTGTGTGCTCAGAAACAGGCTCAGCCTAAACACTAAATGAGGAGTGGTGCATATAGCTTATGTACTTCAGTAAAAATAAAATCAGTAAAATGTGCGTAAAAAACAAAAAAATAAATGTGAATGGGTTTGGCCCAGTGATTCCGTTAGCAGACAATTGCCGATAAATGAAACAGTCATCGAACATAGCTATTATTCCGAGAGAATAAAGAACATAGCAAAAACATGTATTTTAAATTAGCCAAGATTTAAAGGCCTATTTATTTAGGCCTATTTATTCCTGTTTCCAGTATGCCTGCTCAAAGGGGATTCTCTATTCAAAAGAGAATCAATACTGGCAGATCACGGCTTCTGGAGGGCAAAGTAACAAGGCTCCAATGACTTGGACAGATTTGCTTTCCAGAGGGTAGCGGCGGCTCACTTTGAGCATGTAACGGCCCAATGCAAGCAAATTAAATTAGGGGCATATTGTGTCCAAGGCCAAACCACATTTTTAATATAGGCCTATTGAAAAGGTTCTTGCAAATAAAAAGTAAGGCAAAATAAATTAAACGAGAGGTAGGGCTAGGCGTTAGCTAAATAGGGAATTTCCGTCCTTATTGCCAGCCATTCAAATTTTTCTTTTTAATTGTATCGTCTAAAACAAATCTTATTGTGAAAATGCCATCGTATGTTATTTTTGTCAGCGGTTTAGTCCGTGCGCAGAAGTAGGCTCTACAGTTTCTAAAGTTATTTGGGAAAACTGTGTGATTCGGCGCTAACAAATGCACACTGTCTCTCTTTCACTAACACGCGTGAAACTAAAGTGTTTTTCAAGCAATACTATTTGTTTTAAAAAAACAAACATTCGGGGCTAGAAACATTCGGGATTAAAGCTCCTTAATGATCCTACTTAGCGACACACCGACACCACTGAATGCACTCAACACAGTTAATGACGACGGACGGTAAATTTTAAGGGGGACGGGGGGACAAGACTAGAGGCATGAAAGGGGGCTCATGTCAAAATAGGTTGACAACCCCTGATTTAGATGCATCGTTTCTTGGGCTTAAATCGTCAAGAGATTAAGTGATTTGAGCATCTTGGTAAACGCTTCATCTGTGTGGGTCCCTGGGTTGTTCGTCTGTTTTGAGTTACCGCTTAAAAATAGGTTGGACACAGTACATTGGGAGATACTTTGTCATACTCATATTACTAAGTAATGTCAAATTTAACAGGCTTGAGTTTACCATGTTATGATCTGAGCATATTTTTTATGCCTAATCCAATACCTGTGAGGGTTTGTGGGCAATATTTGTTTTGTGTAGTTCATTGATTTCCAATAATACATCATTTGCATAAAGCAAGCATAGTTTGTCCTCTTCCATGTTGATGTGTGTCAAAAACAAGAACATCTTTCCATTTGTGGGCAATTTTGATTGTGCGATTAATTTGCGATTAATCGCAATTAACTAAAGACATGTGATTAATTGTGACAAAATTGTTTAATCGCTTGACCGCCCCACTTATTACATTATGTGCAAAAAGTCATTACATTGTTGGTTCAGACATTTTGTTGCATTATTGGTAAGTTTTTTATTATTTTTATACTTTTATACTAATAACGGTAAAGGATTATGTTATTGGCTGTTATTCCATTAACATGGCCGCTACATGGGTCACTCTGAAATGTCCATATTTTTTTAAGAAAAAAAAATGCGGTCTAGACATTGTAAATGTGGTAAATTACTATTATACCTGGAAACAGCAGATCTTTAGTGAAATATCTACATAAGTGTACAGAGGCCCATTTTCAGCAACCATTAGCTAAGACGGGCTGTTTTCCAATAGCACAGTGGTTCCCTCCAGCCATTCAGGTATCTCATCTTCCCATGTGCTAGTACACATGGTGTAATTAGTCACCTACAGCAAGGCCTTGGCTGTGTCAAAATACACTGCTATGTATACCTAAAATACTGCATTTGAAAAAATATTTGTATGCCAACGGTACATAGTATGTGAAATTTGAGTAAGGAAAAAGTTACCGAATGAAATGCTATATTTGAGGAAATGTTAAGTGCCCGAGAGAGGTAACTAGACAATGCTTCACACTTCAAAATGCAATTCCGTAACTTCCATCTGGCTTTAACAAAATTACAAAAATGTCTGGGTTTTAGTCACGTGCTCCAGTTTAGTATACTAACAATATAAGCGCATCTTTGTGAAAAAAAGTAGTATACCAGATATCGGTTTAAGTAGTCAGCATACAGTATGTATTCATTGAGTATGCAGTTGTTAATATTTGGTGTTCGTATTGTATGTATTGTGTATGTACAGTGCTGTGCAAAAGTATTTACCCCCTTACATATTTCTTCTGTTTTTGCTTTTTTGTCACACTTAAATGTTTCAGCTCATCAAACAAATTTTTATATCAGACAAAGATAACCTGAGTCAATACAAAAAGCTGTTTTTAAATGATGATTTCATTTAATAAGGGAAAAAAGCTATCCAAACCAACCTGGCCCTATGTGAAAAAGTAATTGCCTGCCCCCCCCCCCCCCGCCTTGTTAAATCATGAATTAACTGTGATTAACCATATTTTTTGGAAAGCTGAGTTAAATTTCACTAGCCACACCCAGGCCTGATTACTGTCAGAACTGTAGAATCAAGAAATCACTTCAATAGAACCTGTCTGACAACATGCAGTAGGCTAAAAGATCTCAAAAAGCAACACATCATGCCCCGATCTGAAGAAATTCAAGAACAGATGAGAAACAAAGTCATTGACATCTATCAGTCTGGAAAGGGTTACAAAGCCATTTCTAAGGCTTTGGGACTCCAGCGAACCACAGTGAGAGCCATTATCCACAAATGGAGAAAACATGGAACAGTGGTGAACCTTCCCAGGAGTGGCCGGCCTACCAAAATTACTCCAAGAGCGAATTGACTCATCCAGGAGGTCACAAAAGAACTCAGAACAACATCTAAAGCACCGCAGGCCTCACTTGCCTCAGTTAAGGTCAGTTTTCATGATTCAACAATAAGAAAGAGACTGGGCAAACATGGTATCCATGGGAGAGTTCCAAGGCGAAAACCACTGCTGACCAAAAAGAACTCAAAGGCCCGTCTCACATTTGCCAAAAAACATCTTGATGATCCCCAAGACTTGGGAAAATATTCTGTGGACTGAGGAGACAAAAGTGGAATTTTTTAAAGGTGTAAAACTAACACAGCATTTCAGGAAAAGAACATCATGCCGACAGTCAAACATGGTGGTGGTAGTGCGATGGTCTGGGGCTGCTTTGCTGCTTCAGAACCTGGGCGACTTGCCGTAATTGATGGAACCATGAATTCTGCTCTCTACCAGAAAATCCTGAAGGAGAATGTCAGGCCATCAGTTTGTGACCTTAAGCTCAAGCGCACTTGGGTTATGCAGCAGGACAATAATCCGAAGCACACCAGCATGTCCACCTCTGAATGGCTCAAAAAAGGTTTTGGAGTAGCCTAGTCAAAGTCCGGACTTAAATCCGATTGAGATGCTGTGGCATGACCTTAAACAGGCCGTTCATGCTCGAAAACGCTCCAATGTGGCTGAATTAAAACAATTCTGCAAGGAAGAGTGGGACAAAATTCCTCCACAGCGACGTGAAAGACTCATTGCCAGTTATCGCAAACGCTTGATTGCAGTTGTTGCCGCCAAGGGTGACACAACCAGTTCTTAGGTTTAGGGGGCAATTACTTTTTCACATAGGGCCAGGTTGGTTTGGATAGCTTTTTTTCCCTTAATAAATGAAATCATCATTTAAAAACTGCATTTTGTTTTCCCTCAGGTTGTCTTTGTCTGATATAAATATTTGTTTGATGATCTGAAAAATGTAAGTGTGACAAAGAAGCAAAAACAGAAGAAATCTGTTAGGGGGCAAATACTTTTGCACAGCACAGTATATATGGCTGTCTTGTCTTCCCTTATGTTTTCTCCTTCACCATCCATTCATTCAGATCCACTGTCAGCTTCTTTTGGTTCCCTCCCGTCATCACACATCATCAGGCGTCCGTTGATGGGACCAATCAGAAGACGATCCGTCTCATTCAAAACCCTTCCGGCTGGTAGACTCAAAAGAGCAAGATATATTGAGATCTGTGTTTGTTAGTAGTGTTAGTGCTCAAAGTTCTTTCAAATGTATAATGTCCTCCAACACTTCATCTCTAGCTAAGGATCTCAAAGGGGAGAGAATAAACTTAAAACAAGAAAATCAGTGTTCTAGAAACTGGCAGAGCACTGATAAAGCCATGCTATTCCTACTTCGAAACATTCAATGCTGCCCTTGAGACTGGATGCTCTTGAATTTGAGTCCAAGAGAGAGGTGATAAAAATATTGAGGACGGCGCGGAGATATTTTGGCAGCCAAACACTTCATATATTTTACAACTGGAAGATAACATATTTACTTTTTGAAACATTTTAGGGAACCAAAAAACCCCCGGTATTAACCGGTTATATGGGTTTCTAATTAACGTTTGCGTTCCGGAACAGAAAAAACTGATCTGTTCCTGATTCTGTTTTTGTTCATAACTTTTTTTTGTTCGTTTACGTTTTTCGTTTCTGTTCCTTGAACCGTTTTCAAGCCCTGGTTGGAACGTAGACCGACTGGTAAATGGCGATCTTTGCCTTTCGGCTCAGCTCTTTCTTCACCATGACTGTCCGGTGCAACGCCCGCATTACTGCTGACGCTGCACCAATCCGCCTGTCAAACTAACACCTTATTTTACCCTCACTCGTGAACAAGACCACGAGATACTTCAACTCCCTTGCTTGGGGCAGCAATTCACTCCCAGCCCAGAGAGAGCACTCCATTGTTTTTCGGCAGAGAACCATGGCGTCCGGAAAGTATTCATACCCCTTCACTTTTTCCACATTTTATTATGTTACAGCCTAATTCCAAAATGGATTAAAGGAAAAAAAAATCTCAACATTCTACATACAATACCGCATAATGACCAAGTGAAAAAAGATTTTTTTAAATTTTTTGCAAATATATTAAAAAGAAAAAATTTAAATATCACGTACATAAGTATTCACACCCTTTACTCAATACATTGTTGAAGCACCTTTGGCAGCAATTACAGCCTCAAGTCTTCTTGAGTATGATGCTACAAGCTTGCCACACCTATTTTGGGGCAGTTTCTCCAATTCTTCTTTGCAGATCGTCTCAAGCTCCATCAGGTTGGATGGGGAGCGTCGGCGCACAGCCACTTTTTGAATGCAGAAATTTCATAAGATCAGGTGAGGCAAAGGAGACACTTCATTCAATAAGAATCACTGTTGATTCAGATGAAAAAGAACATTTCATTGATGTTGTATCAGCTGTTTTGCCATCATCGCTCACTTGTGTAAAGTTTGCCATCTCCTGCAGCTTTTATCATTGGCAACCAATTTGTGTAAAGCGCTCTGGGTCTTTGAGAAAATTAAAACATTATCTGTCTGTATTACATTATCCGTTTGGGAAAAAAATTACCCACCTGAAAATGTAATAAATTCCCAATAATGTTATAAGGTATTACCTTATTGGTAAAATGTTATTACAATAGCAGTCAGGATATTTTATTCATTATTGGTCAAGTTATTACATCATTGAGTTTTATTAAATAATTTATTAAGCGTTATTACATTAATGGGTGCTACAGGTGTGGCCTGTCCATTGAATAATTCCTTGCTTCGCCTCTGGATGTCGGCTAAACACTGAGAGTCCCTTTAGAGATCGCAACAACCAACTTAAGACAGGACTTACTACTCTGGTCCAACACAGCAAACTATGCACTTTGTAGAGCTAACAGTCCCGTGGGAAGAACTGATAGACAAAGCATAAGATAGAAAGAAACTACACTACAGAGAATTAGCAGCTGAGGCAGAATAGCATGACTGGAGAGCAAAGGTGTGTCCTGTGGAAGTTAGATGCCGAGGATTTGAGGCAATATCAACAGCCAAACTACTTAAAGACCCCCTTCAGTGAAAATCAAGTTTTTAACCTTGTTAACACGTACTTGTGGTGTTTTTCATGTGCTACAAGACATCAGGAGCAAAAAAAGAGCCAACGCCATGGCTGAGCATTTCTGCTTTGAAACTGCAGTGCACAAAGGACAGTCTCAAACGGGCGAGTTAAAACAAGCCAGATTTGTGACATCACACATTTTTAAGTAACAATTTTTAACCAACCACCATTCATGGGGTGACTCGGGAGCAAGCATGCACGGCGGCAGAGGAGGGGGGCAGGGGCTGGGCGGGTATTCAAAAAGAGGGGGGCGGGGTGACTCAGATTCAGGAATTTTTTATGAGGCAGAAGGAGAAGATACCATTTTTAAGGTTTTTACCAAGGTAATTGAAAGTATTTTGCAGAGGAAACATAAGACATGATTTATACGCATGGGTGTAAAGTAGTGAATTACAAGTACTCACGCTACTGTACTTGAGCAGTGTTTTTGAAGATTTGTAATTTTTTTATTTAAAAAAAATTTGATACTTTTACTTGAGTTACTTTAATAATATGTATTCTACTTTGCTTCTTTTAATGTATTCCGTTTAAATTTAAACACACTATTTTTGTGTACTCTTCCCCCTCAAAACAGCTGGACTCAGTTTTTTTTGTCTAACAGCAGAAATGACAGTTGGGTACAGTATGCAGTAGAACGCTAGCGAGAGCCTATTGGGAGTTAAATGAAAGGAATGTTGGTTCAGCCTGTTCAGGGATAGAGTGAAATTTGCGTTAAAAACACAAAACGTCACGACTGCGTTCACCTAGTAGCCTACCTATTAAGCTACAAGACAACTATTTTCTGAATTGTCATGTGTGCCTTTTATGAACACAGAGAAAATAATTTAATTTAAAACAACCAGTGTGTTGTTGATTGTGAATATGTGTGCCTTCAACATATTCATTTTGTAGAATAATTGGTAACGGCAAGATTTCGTTAATTGGCTTGAGCTTCTGCTTCACCTGCCTGAAACCTGATTTAAGTATTTTATAAGACAATTCAAAGTCTCTGCCCTCTCTGGTGTATACAAAAAAAAAATCATCAAAATATGAAGATATACATATATGTTTCATTATATGACATCACAGTATAAAAAAGCACACACCTACGGATCAGGAACTCTGTGATGTACAACAATTCTCAAAGACCCTGACTGTCAAGAAAACTAAAGATATTTTTGATCAAGCACAGTGTACACAAAGATCCAACAATCCTCCAGGAAGTTTCTAATGCCCTGTTTGAATCAAATCATGTCCTCTACACCACATCAGCACGAGGTAGTCTATCCACTGAGTACAGGAGGAACTTGTATTTTAAAAATGCATTTCAATTTTGCAGCCAACAGAGTATCTTTATGACAGGACTCAAAATAATAATTTTGTTTACGTGTCCGTGTATGAAATGCTCAACCGCCTACCGAGTAATGCAGACCTTTTGGATAAAGTAGTGTTTGGAAAGGATACAATAGGTGGGAATGCACATAAAAATTAGACACTGCTGCGTTTGCTTCCCCTGATGATTGGGCACCGAAACCCAGAAAATGATCTGTCTTGGGAGATTCTAATGGACTTGAAGGTAATTGTTGAGTTGGCTGATTGTGCATCATTTTCAGAAGAAACATTGTGTTTCATGGAGTGTCTGATAAATGAAAAACTTGCTGATTGAAACTTTCCCTCCTAAACATCACTTTGGACCACTATCCACATTTAATCTGCTGTTTAGGTCCACTGGTGTCATTGTGGACGATGCGCTTTGAAGCTAAGCACAGCTATTTAAAAAAGATAGTACATGACACTGTTGTGCACAGCTTGGCAAATAAAAGGGTCGAAATCCCAACCAGTACTGTTGTGTCAATCTCGGTCTGTGCCCAGGAACCTCACAATTGGGCACTAAATGTTCCTCTGCACAGACCGAGATTGACAGTACTGCTTGCTGCTTCTGCTGCTGCTTCTTCTGTAGTAGGAGCGTTTTGTTTTGCTGCTGCTTGCTATTATGTAGTTGGTTGTGTTAATAAAGACGCAACAAACAGGTTCCCTTTCCCCATTTTAAAAATATAACTAGACAGTGATGAAATTCACGGATCAAGCTTCTACCGCGTTCTACATATAAAACTCGCGAAGGGAACTCTATTGGACAGTAACATTCTCCGCTAAGAGTTGGCTATTGTTACGCTATGAAAGCTTTCGGAGATTGATGGTCAGCCAACCTTGGTATAGGTTTATTTTATTAATTTAAGGGCTTGATTAACCTTAAAGTGAAGTGAACTATAAAGTGAAGGCCTCAATAATAAACAAAAAATAATAAATAAGGTCTAATGATTCTTAATCACAAAACGAATGATCAGTTAGAAATTGGTGCTTTTGAATAGGCTACTAATAGTTCTTCACAGAAAAAACGCACAAGAAGCCTAACTCTCCATTACAATCACTCACTAAATGTTAACAATTTGGTAGGTGAGCTGCTCGCCCAAGACACGTTTTAAAAACCCCTGTCAACAAACGGGGTCTGTAGCGCAGTCTACTTGTGCTGCAGTTAGGCGGTCAGTCCAATCACTGGACGCATCACATCCGCATTTGCTCATGGAAATGCATTTTGTAGTTATTATTATTAGGCCTATTTTTGGCACCTTACTACGCCCGCCGTTTTGGCCCTATCAATTCTATTTCAACACATACAGGTCCGGTCTAATGTCGTGTAGTGCGTGTGCATATAGATATAGCTAAGTGATCGGTTCACGTGTTATTTTTTTATTATTTTTTATCGGTGTTTTGCACCCATTGAAATGAATAGAGCGGTACATGTTCCATCTGTTTGGTTGTAGCGCTCTCTAGTGGACGAAGTGAACAAAGGATTAACAACGACATGAATCATGAAATAATGGAGAACTAGTAGAACTATTAGTAGCCTATGTCTCAGTTCAGTTGTACCATGACAAGTGATTTTGCCCAAATAATCTAGGCACAGTCAGGACATCTCACTTAAACTTCTCAATACAGCTAGCTAACATTAGCTAAACCACAGGCTATATATTATTATTTTTTACCTCAGAGTCAGACTTGGGCTTTCCCCTACTAATGTCAATGTTTTGCTTTTGCATACAGTACAACTGATAATAAACAGACTGACAACAAGCAATCTTTCAGTCTTATTAGATATAAACTTATCTGCTTTCCTGACAGGGTATTGCGGTTGTAAATTTGCATAATATCCCCTGAGGTACATTCATTTAGTTTTTTTTGGGGGGGGGGGGGGCAACCATTTCTATTAACACAGTACTCATTAATGACTACCACTCAAATCGCTGGTAGGTGTGTATGGTAGAGTAGGACCCAACCATAGTGCTCCAGCTTGAACTATGGCAGGGTTATGTGGAATGTATTGTCGGTGTAAGTCCAAAATAAAACCAAATGGTAGTGTTTAGGAGTCTTTACAGATCGCCTTTAATTTAGAATGAAACAACACTACCAATCACGTAGCAAATGTGCAAGAAATTAGGTGTGAAGTTGAAATAATATTGCCGGTATAGGATGAGTGACAACACTTCTAGCCTCACGCTGCCACTACAAATTAGCAGACCACTCCAAACAAAAGGGAATATCTCTCAAAATGTATATATTTGGATTTCCCCCAAAATTACATGATAGTTGTCAATTATATTATATAGGTGCTCTGAACTTCGATCTAGTAATGCCTTTTACAGTAAAAAAAAAAAAAATCTCGACAGAACGCTGGGACAATCCCTTAAGTTCCAATGTCTTTTTCAATAACTCAAATTTTTTAAGAACTTCAACCTGAAATATCTCAAAATGTATATCTTTTGATTTAAATGAAAATTATATTTTATTTAACTAGAAGCTTTGAATTTTCTTTTAAAGGGACTGAAATAGAGGTGGTAACACTAAGAAGACTTCTAAACTGATTTACAAAAACTTGCCGTTTACCAATCATTATACAAAATTAATCAGTTGAAGGCACACATGTTCACAACAACACAGTTTGTTTTCAACTCTATTATTTTATCATCTAGTTATGTTGAAATGAACTACGTGATAGCAGTCAGTGCCATTTTGTGATTTCAAACGCAAGCTTCATGCTATCCCTCAACAAGCTAAACCAATGTTCTATTCAATTAATTTCCAATGGGGTCCGCACTAGCGCTCTACAGCTCATGAAACCAACTGTCTTTTCTGCTTTATACAAATACTGTGGTAAAATACTGCATTCTATTGTCCGCCCTACAACTGGGTAGGTGAGCCGCTTTCCCAAGACACGTTTCAAAACCCCTGTCAACAAACAGGGTCTGCAGTCCACTTACTTACGATCAGTTCAATTACTGCGACGCATCACATTCGCTCAGGGAAACACATTTTCTAGTTGCTCTTAATGAAGTACTAGAGATACAGAAACGTTTTTATAGAAGTCGATCAGTTTGAAAAACAGATTCAGGAAATAATTTGTACCAAGAGCAATTAGATTTTTTAATTCGAAGACAATTCGAAGTTGTGATTAAACACTTGTTGGTACACTTCTTTTGTATATTTTATTCTTAAATTTGTATCTACTGCATAGTATATCCTCCATTATATTTAATCTTAACTTTTCTTTTTTGTAAGTTTGTATTTGTCACTTTATTTCTGGTTAGTTTTTGTAATATTGTTAGATGGGCAAAGCAATAATTTTACGATTTCGCTTGTGATAAATTAGCTGATTTCCATTCCATTTGATAATTTGGTTTCAATAAGCCTTCACTTGGTAATTAAGGCCACCTGGCGACAGAGTGACGAATGTGAAGACCAGGCTGTTGATGGCAGCTAAATATTGCGGAACTAACAAATCGCCGATTCAAAGAAACTAGCACCAACTGAAGATGGCTACATCTGTAAAGACATACGAATTAATTTGACCAATGTTCTCAACTAAGTAAAGAGAAACAACAAACAGTGAGACACCAAAAACCAAACCAAAAAAAATGGCTTCACATGATCATTCACACACACATGCGCACCCGTTCATCTCATCCAGGTAGCGTGATCCCAGCCACTCCTCCATCCCCTTAAAGGTATGATCTGCTTTCTTCTGTAAGGAACGAAGTACTACCATTGCACACGCCCTGATCAGCTCCACACGCGCCTTCACTGCGCAGTCTGGAACATGTACACAAAAACAAATACACAGCCACAAACAACTGCTTTATTCGAATAAATACTGGTGAATATGTATGTTTGTGTGTGTGTCAGTGTCTCTTACTTTCGTGTTCAAGTGCTGCAGCATACTCCATGCGTATCTTACTCCTGACATCACGTTTATTTGCATCCTCAGATGACTCGTTCCAAGTTGGGGGGGGACTGGGCTCCTTTGGAGGGGTGGGGGGACCAACTGGAGGTGGGGGAGAAACATACTTTAAGTAAGAACAAGCAAAATGGGATCATGTGCACCTGCATCAGCTACTCTAAAAATACAGTAGCAGACCCATTTCACTCCAGATTTTCATCATTCAGCCAGGTGTGAACATTAACGGTGTCCTCCTGTCTAGTGAACCTTATCTTTGGTGAAGACGCTGTTCGGTCTGAGAATTTTCTCCTTGCTAGCAAGGTAAAAGGTTTTCTCCTCTGACCTTCGGCGTTTTGTCTATTTTCCGTCGCGCTACTTGACGTAATAATAATACATTTAATTTATAGGCGCCTTTCTATAGACCCCAGGTCACCGTACAATACATATACAATAAAAACAGCACAATATACAATTCAGGATGCAATAAACATAGGACAGAGACATGGGAATTGAGGCAGAGGACATCGATGAACACCACAAGATTACAAGGGTGAAGGGTGTTAAACAACAAACACATTAGTTATGTCAGCTTTTCAAATGTTGTACAACATAAAACAATTAAGCAGAAGGCTTTCTCAAATAGAAAGGTTTTTAGGCGTGGTTAGTGTCCCCCGTTTTGCCTACGGGCCTGCGGGGCATCGCTAACCGCTTACCTAGCTACTGCTAAGCTACTACTTAGCTAGCGCCCACGTGTTGTGTGTGTCATGAGATGGTTAGTGTCCCTGTTTTGTCTGCGGGCCGATAGGGTACCTCTAGCAACTTGAATAGCTACTGCTAAGCTAGCTCTGGGAGCAAACTAGCTACAGCTGCCTCGTGGTGTCGGTGACCTTGCTGCTCTCTGAGCATTTTCTAAATGCTGCGCATGTGTCGTCAAATTGATGTAGATGTGAACAGAGCAAACTGGCTATTGAAATGTATACGCACCTACAGGTGTGTTTCTATGGAGTGAAATTTGTGTCAAGTAGCTTCAGATTTGTATAGTTAACTTAGTGGTTGTACTTTCATAACATGCTGTTTTATACATGTAATTGATTAAACAATTTATTTCGAAAAATGAAAAGGATCTCACATTTGAAAAAACGCTCTGACTTTCAACTAAAATCCTTTTTCACAGAAGACTTAAAGTGCTTTATACATGTTCGGAACAAACGTCACGCATACAGCTCTCAAAATTACAACCATTTATTGTACAAGTTGTACGCTACTCTGGAAAGTGTTCGGTCCTTCAACGCCCTAGATCAGCCGTGTAACTGCAAGGTCGTAACAGACTTATATAAATACCTTATACAACTACTTCTAACTGCTGTCTTGAAACATGGAACGCTCAGCCAGTTGAAAGATTAATCTTACAGTGTAAACCTAATCTTTCCCTACTTTTTTTAAGGCTGGCTAGGTAAAATCACAGTCATCAGGGAAGCTTACCTTAATACCGTAGTCTTGAGATGTAATCACTTTGTTGGTTTTTCGACATGTGAGGTAAGATCGTTATGGTAACGCTTTAAATGAAGGTCCTAGTAATAAGCGTTATATATATACATTCGGTATAGCCGTATATTATATACTTTCTGAAATGACAAAATTATCCCGTATACGTACAATGAGTAACTGCCCCCAGAAAAGTTGAAAACTTGATGGGTTGATCTTTTCCTTTTCATTTTTATTAACACAGGAGGTGAACTGTGTCTTAGTGTGTGTGTGTTGTACTTATTTGTGTTTGATAGTTATGTGGATATGAACTTCACCTTCACTTAAGGGTAGCTGTTTGCAGCAGAAACACTAAACAGATCTAGTGTTAGGTACAGGTTGGCATGGGTTAGATAATGGTTTTAAAGGTGCTATACCGAATATGTTTGGTGGAATGAGCTATTCAATAACTCAGTGATTCCTAAAGATGGGGTAGGCAGTTTATTTTTGACATCATTGGACAAAAATTCCATATTAACCGTGCAGCATATTCTAATTCAAGTGGCCTGAGAGAAAACCTCTACTCCTGCCCTCCTCTTGGCTCTGTTTACAGGCTTCAGGACATTTCGCCCGTGACGGTAGACTTCGGCCAATCACAGGTCATTTCAGAGAGAGGGCGTTTCTACTGGCTGTTCTACAAATGCAGACACGCGTTCACATCCCTTCAGACAGTAAAAGTGTGATTCAATGGGGTTCCATTTAATGAAACATTATGCAACTGGCTTTTCATTTGTTGTTGGCTTTATACATTGCGTTGGTCGTTGCTTTGCATTTGAAGTTGCCTATTGCGTTGACCTGTACAATGTGTTGTTACCTAATGCTTTGGCTTTGTGCAATGCGTTTGTCGTTGCCTATTGCTGTGGCTTTGTACAGTGTGTTTCTCGTTTGTATTGACAATGCTGATAGTTACACACAGCCTTCTACCAGTTATATGTTTACATCGCTGTTATTAGTTATGGCGTTCCGTTAGTGCCAGAATTATGCAACTGGCTTTGCGTTTGTCGTTGGCTTTTGGGTCGGCTTTATATATTGCGTAGGTCATTGATTTGCGTTTAGTTGCCTATTGCTTTGACGTTGTACAATGCGTTTCTTGTTGCCTATTGCATTGGCTTTGTACAATGTGTTTCTAATGGCTTACTGTGTTGTTCTTTGCATTGACGTTTTTGTGTTTCCTTATCATTTAAACAACTTGATTGCTTGGACGTTCTACATGCCCTATGCAACTCAAAGTGTATAAGAGTTGCATAGGGCATGTATGGGTGCAGATCAATTAAACCCGTATCTGCTGTTGTGGCCAAATTTGGGCATCCTAGCGGATGTTCCGGCCTGGGATGTGGTTCAGGGGTGAGGGGATGGTCAGAGCGAGGGCCAGGTCACCAAAGAGACAGTATGTGCCTTTTGGAGACACTGACGGCTAGAAGTTTGGGTTAAGTCACAACATTAAGTCATGTCTTAGTTTCCTGCGTACGTGTCTTTAGATATGCTGATTATGAACATGTGATCCATCTTGTCCAATGGAATGATTGTTTATCTTATAGACCTATATACTCGTTAGAACCTTGTCAACTAATCAGAACTTACTATGTCGTTAGACTGATCTAACTGTAGTATTTTCTCTGTGTACAGACTCTGACTCAGACTCTGTAGTCATCAATAAAATTGTACTTGATCTTTTCATAGTTTCTCCCTCTCATTAATTGGTTATTTTCTGTCATAGATTGAAATTATCTATTACAATTGGCGACGAGGATGAGGATGGATATCTCCTTGGCGTGTCTCCACAGGGCTGGCTAGCTGAAGGCTGACTCCAGGAAGGAGAAAGACGCCCGCAGAGCCTGGGGGAGATGACTGGATACTCCATAAAATGAACTCAGAGGTGAGAATCCAAAAACAAAAGAATCATGTACTAAATTATCTAGATAACAAGTGGGAATACTTCACACCACGGGAGCTTGTCTCTTTATAGGCCGCCAAAGCCTAGAAGTAGCCGGAGAAGTAACTAATCTCTGGGGACTGTAGTAGACCAGTTGTGGTGGGTAACTGCAACAAATTGTAGCTGGAGAACTAACTAATCTCCGGGGGCCGTAGTAGTCCAGTTGTGGTGGTTAACTGCAACAAATTGTAGCTGAAGAATTAACCAATCTCCGGGGGCTGTGGTAGTCCGTGGCCCAGTGCTAACTAGCGGTATGCGAGGGTATACTGGGAGAAGTAATTAATCTCTGTCGTGGTGTTTCACCGCCGAAAAACGTAGTTAGGTAGAGGCTTAACTAAAATAGAGCTTAACTTTAAATAGGCTAAAAGGTAAAAGTAGATGCGTGACCCTATAGATGTCTTACCCAAAATAGTTTAAATTTGGATAAAGGGATTTGTAGATTTGTCTGCATACTGAATCAGCACAGAGCATTAGAATTCTTGGGGTGTTAATTCTTGGGGGAAACTTAATTTCAGTGTGTGTTTGTGTGTTAACTGAGTGTTAAACTTGTCCTGTGACAAAGTCCCCAGGTCGAATCAACAGTGAGCCATGGGAAACAGACAGACAAAGACGGTTCCTAAAACGGACATTCCTTTGACTGGTCCTATTGCGATGTGGCCCAGAAGATGGGTGAGAGTAACATTTTGCAAGTTAGCGAGTAAGAAGAGCAAGTATTCACAGAAATGGCAGGCAGGGAAGAAAGAAATGTTTAAGTTGGGCTATCTTTATGTGGGTAAAGAATTTGTTGCGGTAGAGGTTTCTCTCACAAGAGGCTGTATATTGCATGCGAGATTCAGTGCCACACATAGCCCTGTTAAAACAGCCTGATGTGTTTTGGGACAATAGTGCTTCATGAATCACAGAGATGCAAAATTTTGAAGATTGGAGAGAGGGAGAAGGACAAGATTTTTCTCCCTCAGCTCAATGTTTTCGTTTCGAGTTGAAAACAGATAGCCACTGTGCGCAGTGGCGGTCTGCCAACTTTTCATGGTTCCACACAGTTGGTCTCTTCCTTACTTGGTTTAACAATGGAGAAACAGGCCCTTGTCTCTCAAGTACCTGACAAACTATGGGCAAAAGACAAGTATGATGTGGGATTGATAAAGGGAGCGCGACCTTTGGTTATCAAACCTAAGGGCACTTTTAGACCCAGAGGGAGCACAATTTCCCCTTGAAAGGAGGCGGAAGGAGGCATTCGTCCGATCCATGAGGCCTTAGTTAAGAGTGGGATAATCGTCCCGGCTCCTGATTCTCCCTGTAATTCACCGATATTACAATTGAAAAAGTCAACTGGAGGTTGGCATTTCATTCACGATCTCCGTCTGGTAAATGAGTCTGTCTTTCCAAGGGCACCTGTTGTTCCTAATCCAGTAACAATTTTCTCAGGTACCACCGGAGACACAGTGGTTCAGCGCGATTGACCTCACAAACGCTTTTTACAGTGTCCCCGGTGTCCCCGTGGACCCCAATTCACAATTTTGGTTGACATACACATTTGGGAGACATAAGTGCAAATTCACACGAATGGCTACGGGTTATGTTGGGAGTCCTGCTGTGTATTCTGAAGAACTATCTAGGAATCTAGAAGGCTGGATTCCCAGCGAAGGTAGTGTGTTGATCCTCTTTGTAGATTATCT